>JAADVF010000040.1:0-81784 GCA_023334555.1 Elongisporangium undulatum
CCGCAGTCGAAGGAAAGGCTGTCGGAGACGCCGGTCGCCGCCAGCAATAGCAGCAGCAGGGTCGTCGTCGTCGGGAGTTGCATTGGTTGGAGAGAGGTCTATGTTGCTGTGAGGCCGATTGGGGAATGACGGAGAGATTCCCGGAAAGCGCGTGGGATAATCCATAGACGCGCGCGCGCATGGAGATCCGAAGTGAACCCGTGTGACTAAGTAGCCACCTTGACAGCAAAGTTGGCGCAGAACCGAGATGGCCGGGCTTTGTCCGCTTTGGGATGGGTGCATCCAGTACCGTGATTCTGATCGAAGCCCCACCGAGCCGTGGGTCGGCAGCAGGGATGTGAAAGCCCATGGGTCATGCACTCCAATGAAGACGAGAGTGCGTGAGCACTTGACATAGAAACTCAGGTCCGAGACCGATCTTCCAGCGATGCGAGCAACAGAGGAGTCACCAATTTACAAGGTTCGAGCATCCCCACCGGTTGTGCCAATCGTGAGTCGCAATGAAGAGACACAACCTTAACGGACGGGCTCTGGATTGGGCATGGGTCCGAAAATTGGCTCACACGTCACATACGCTGTTGGTTTGCAATCACAAAATCATATTCGCCAGATCCGTTTGGTCCAGCGTCAGGATCTGCATACGGATAGCAGCCTGCTGATAGATATCCGGATACTTATATCAGATGAAGCCATCGCCTCCCTGTTGGTCAATGACACGCGTAGTTTACATATGTAAACTTCACCGAGGGAATTTAACCACATTTAGGTTCCCTTGATTAGTAATATTTCCCTTGGTAAGTAACCTAAGCGTCAGAAAGGTTCAAATATTACTGATTCCTGACGGCCAAAAAGGTTAACATATTACTAATCAAGGGAACCTAAATGTGGTTAAATTCCCTCGGTGAAGTTTACAAATGTAAACTACGCGTGTCATTGACCAACAGGGAGTCGATGGCTTCATCTGATATAAGTATCCAGATATCTATCAGCAGGCTGCTATCCGTATGCAGATCCTGACGCTGGACCAAACGGATCTGGCGAATATGATTTTGTGATTGCAAACCAACACCGTATGTGACGTGTGAGCCCATTTCGGACCCATGCCCAATCCAGAGCCCGTCCGTTGAGGTTGTGTCTCTTCATTGCGACCTTCTGGAACCTGCAGCCGCGTCCACAATCGTCTCACGCTCTCATCATCATCAGCAGCAACAACAACAGCGTCAATCCCAACCATCAGCACCATGGACCTGACGGGAGAGAACCCGTTCGCGGACCTCATGAGCAAGGCCGTGAAGCTCAAGGGCCACCAGCAGGCCCAGCTCCGGCCCATCTTCGACTCGTGGCCGCAGTACTTCCAGCACTCGATGTTCATGCAGGAGTCCGTCGTCTCGGTACGCGGCAAGCCCTTCCCGGAGCGGATCGAGATCGCCGAAGCCATGAAGGCCAAGGGCAACGAGCTCTACGGCCAGAACGAGCTGGACGAGGCCGTGGCCGAGTACGAGAAGGCGCTGGCCGTGTTCAAGTACGTGGAGAACAAGGACGAGGGCTGGAAGAAGAAGGGCATCGAGGACGCCGATCTGCTGGTAGTGGACTTCCGCTGTGAGGACCCAGAGCACCAGCGGCGGCTGGATGCGCTCAAGGTCTCTTGCTATCTCAACATCGCAGGTACGGAGGCGGAAGCTTCTATCAGCCGATGGGTCTGACGCTGACCCATTAAATCCTCTTGCGTTCACAGCCAGCAAGTTCAAGCTGAAGGAACACGCTGTGTGCATTCGCGCCTGCGATGACGCGCTGGAGGTGGATCCATCCAACGTCAAGGCTTACTACAGGTGCCGTAGTCTGATCTGCTCTGCTCTGGCCGGTCGCTTGGAGCTCAATCAATGTCATTATCTCAGACGTGCGCAGGCGCTGATCACACCGGCCTCGTCGGGCGCTCTCGAGTTCGACCGCGCGATCTCAGATCTGCAAAAGGCCTACGACATGGACTCGAGCAATCGCGATGTGCGCAAACTGCTGCGCCAGCTCAAGGAGCAGAGGTCCCGTCAGCGCAAGCTGGACAAGGAGACATTCAGCGGCATGTTCGACCGCGGCGAGATCTACGACCAGAAGGACGAGGCGGAGGACGCAGACGACAGCCAGTTGGACGAAGCGGCTCGCGAAGCCAAGTTCACGAAAGAAGTGAGTGACAATGCGCTCTGCTGGATACGACCTCCTTCATACTGATGCACTGGTCGTAGGTGGACGAGGCCGAATCGCTGGCGCGCATGTGCGAGAGCAAGGGCCAGGCCGACTACGCCAAGGAGATCCGAGGCAAGATCGAGCAGGCCAAGATGGCTCGCCAGCGGCGGCTTAAGCAGATCGACTTCTTCCATCCGACGCCCGAGATGATCGAGGACGCCAAGAAGAACGGGTGCGTCTTGTAGTTTGCTTGAAAGCTTGAAGGCCTCAGCTACTGACGCTCTTCGGCATGGCCAGGATCGATCTCACGGACAAGAACGTCCAGCAGATGCTTCACGATCTGCAGGAGAAGGAGCGGTCCAAGGACGTCACGGACTCCCTGCCAGAGTCCGCCGACGCGTCCGTCGAGTCGGTCGACTCGATCCTCAAGTCCATGACCAACGCCCAGATCGCCACCATGCTCGGCCGAGAGGGCATCGACTACCACAAGATCACGGACCGGGACCAGTTCCTCGAGACCGCGCGCCAGGTGCTCATGGCCAAGCTGGACACCAAGAAGAAGCCTCCACAACGGTCCTACTTCCTCTCGGTCTTTCTGCTCGCGACTGCATGGACGCTGCTGAGGCTCTACTCCACGGGCGTGCTCTCCAGCATCACGTCGCACGTGTGGCAGGCCACGACAGGCAGCGAAGCGCAGGCAGACAATGCACAGGGCGACGATCTGTTCGACTGAGGTGGCTGAGTTGAAATACAATCTCTACGGGTAATTTTTCATTTATTTGTACTCGTCTGTAGACCGGAGAGCGCTCGCGCTCGCCTGCCACAAGTGATTTTCCTGCGATCTAAGCACACAACGCAGCGGAGTCGGCGGGGCAGCATCCAACTTCATCTAGAAACACTGCTCTCGTGTGCTCTTCGCGCGTCTCGACACTCTTTTCCCACCATGACCGTTGCCAGACTCTGCCCGCTGGATGTTTCGCCATTTGTCCATTTCATGTACATAGCCTTCTCTCTACAGGGTCGATGAGCTTGTGGACGAGGAATCCTGTGCCCGGCTGTGCTGAGAGCGCAACGGAGTCGTCGTGACTTGGCTCCGGTTCAAGTTTTCTTGCGAGTCCGACTTCGAATTCTGCGCTGGACGCTCGCGACTGATCGTGACTTCGACGCGTTCGAACTGCTCCGTCATGGTGGCCTCTAGTTTCTTTAACTCCTTCTGCAGATCTTCCTGCGGAATTGATTGCTTCCGGTCTAAATATCCATTCTCCACAAACGAAGTCAGCGGCGTGCCCGATTGCTCAGCCATCGACTCCTCCACATCCGGCTCGGCTTCTTCCATCGGAGGCGGCGGTGGCGGGGCGACCGGGTGAAGCTCCGACACCAAGTTCGTGACTTCCACAAGCGCATCTGGGTCTTCACAGAAGTAGGTAAAGTCCTTGAACGTCGGGTCTTGCACTGGCGGCGTCATCTTTCGACCCGTTCGGCTCGATACCAAAGACAGGAATCCCTTCGACCGAGAAGCCGACTTGTCCGTTGGGGATTGAACTTCTCGATGCACGTCGATTTCGGTAAATTCAGTATCAACATACTTCACGTCCAATGCAGATGCCTAAAATATTGTCAACCGTCAACGATCCCGTCTCTCTCCAGTCTCACGTTTGTCGTCACAGCTCTTACCAGCTCGGGCTTCCACGGCGGAGTAATCTTTTTCTTTAGCAGCAGATCCCAATCGATTCCGCTGAAGTACTGATGAACCAAAATGTCGCTAATGTTGCTACCAAGACGCTTGGTCGCGTCTTTTTGCAAGAACTACGGCGACAATAATAACATTAACATCCAGTCCAGTTGGAACTGAGCAGAAATTGACTTACCCCAACAAGGATATCCTTCAACTCGTCCGACAGCTCAGGCTTCTCAGGGAAAGTCAATGGATCGTTCTGGATCTTTTGGTACATTTTCTCAATGTTGTTGTCGTAAAACGGAGATTTGCCCACGCTCATTTCGTACAGCAAGATGCCCAAACTCCACCAATCCGCAGCCTTTCCATAGGAACGCTTCGATTTGGGCAGCAACAATTCCGGCGCAGTGTACTGAGGTGACCCAGCCATGGTTTTCGCGCCCTTGTAGTTGGAGACGTGCAGCTTGGCGAGACCAAAGTCGACCAAAGCGATATGACCATCACCATCGATCATAACGTTTTCCGGCTTGATATCTCTGCAAGTGGCAAAACAACGAGAGCCATCATATTAAGTACTGACCACACAAAGCGATCATACCGAGCCAACATGCGCACCTGTACAAAATGTCGTGCTGGTGGAGATGGTGAATGCCCAGCACCAGTTCGGCCGTGTAAAAGTGCGCTCGATCTGACGGTATTCTGCAGCTGGAGCCCTTACTCATGTGGTGGAACAGATCACCACCACCATAGTAGTTCATACCCAAAAACAGCTTGGTTCGACTCTGGAAGGCGATGCGCAGGCCGGCGATGAACGGATGGTGAATGTTCTGAGCCACGCGCATCTCCGTGAACGAACTCTCGATGTCGTATTTGGTCATCTTGCCCTTTTCCAGGATCTTCAGCGCGTAGATCTGGCCGTCGCTCTTCTTCACAGCGTTCACGACCTGTACAACAAAATTAAATTAGTCTACCACTCGTCATGCCGCAGGAGCGATAGATGCTGGGGCGTACCGTGCCAAAGCCGCCCTTGCCGATCACGTTGTAGACCGTAAAGTCCTTCATGGAGATACTGAGCGATCGCGTGGAGCGGATGGCGGCGTCCGACATCTCCGAGTACGGATTCTTCACGCCAAAGGACTTCCAGCTGCCCGTGGCCATCTTGAGGTCCACGTCCACGCGCAGACGCAGGATGCGGCCGTAGGGACCAAAGCGCAGACGGTGGGTCCAGGGCTGGAAGATCACGGTGCCGTTGTGCTTACTCTTGAGCTTCTCGTGGCCCTTGACCGTGAGCGCCTTGCCATCCGGGTCCATGATCACGTCGTTCACGCTGAACTCGACGATCTCAACGTTGTGGCAGAAGGCGCCCAGGAAGTGCAAAATGCCCTCGCGGCCGAAGTAGTCGCCATGGAACGGCGCGCTCTTGGGGTACGACGACGAGAACACGAGATCTACGACACGACGGCGAGCAGCTCAGCATATATCAGATCGCCACACGATGAGTGATCACGCAACTTACCCTTGTTAAAGTATGACAGGAACTCGGTCACAGGCTCGTGCTCTCCGCTCATGAGCTTCTGGTACAGCTCGTAGGCGTGCGGCGTGGTCATGTCCGGCAGCGCGCCGTGGCGGTATGTGTTGTAGATGGGCTTGTTGTTCTTGCGCATGTTGTTGCAGTCCACGCCGGCCTCCAGGAAGTAGATCCAGGCGACGCGGTCGGCCTCCGTGGCCACAGCGCAGTGGAACACCTTGCCCTCCGTGGTCTCGAACGAGAAGTCGAAGCCCGAGCCGGCCTTGGACACCTTCTCCACCTTGACGGACGCCACGTTCACGCGGCCCTTGAGGTGCGCACGGTTGCGCGCGTCCACCTTGTTCTCGTAGTAGGACACCAGATTGCCCTCGAGCGTGAAGAAGCGCATCTTCCAGTTGCGCACGAGGTGGCCGCGCTTGGTCACGTAGCCTTCCCACTCCACGATGGGCAGGTCCAGCGACTCCACGGCGTTCTCCTCGCCGACCGAGAGGTTCGAGGCGGCCCCCAGCGCCGTGCCGCTGCGGTGCTGAGACGCCGAGCGCGCCGACATGAGCGAACCGTCCTTTGAGGTGCCGCCCCGGCTGCTGGCGCTGCTGTTGCTGTTGAGCGAGTTGCGCCGCGCGGCGCCGCCGCCTCGGGCGCTCAGCAGGTCGTCTGCGGTCTCCGAGACACCCGAATTCGGCGCGCGGATGCTCAGCGCCGCCTCCAGCGCGCTGGCCGACTCCACGCGGCGCATGCCGTCGCCCGTCGTGGTGGCCTTGCTCACCTCCGCGCCCATCGATTCTCTCGCTCGCTCTGCTTGCCGGCGGATCCCTCTCGCCAGAACTAACTCCCTCTGTGCTCTGCACGCACGCCAGTGGCGTCTTTTCGACCAATGGAACAGTGGGTAACAAGGCTTTTCAGCCAATTACAGCGTTGAAAAAAGCTGGTTCCTGACGTCGCCGCGTTCTTTTGGTCCGTCGTTGGAACGTACCGCGAAGTTGTGCTGGGCAAACGAGGGACCGTTGGGGACCGTTCCGCCGGGCCTATAATAAGAATGGCGCGCGGGCGCATGAACGTGGCCGCCATGGCGCTCTCGGGCGTCACGGGCATGACCACGGCCGGCGTGAGCCTGCTGGCCTACATCCGCTTCCAGCACCCGGAGCAGTTCGCGGACACGGCCGTCCAGATCTCGCACCCCGAGACGGCGGACGAGGCCTCGCACAAGTGGGGCGTCTTCGGCACCGGCCTGGCCGACTCGCTCGTCCCTTCCAACCTCAAGGACTGGCTGCTCGTGCCGGATCTGGCCGAGAAGATCGAGAACCAGAAGAAGCGCCGCCAGGAGCAGATCCGACAGACCATCGAGGACCTGAGACCCAAGGACTAAGTCTCTTACGTCAATAGAGATCATTGCTTCTCAAGTGGACGAATGCTCGTGTCTGTTATGAGAAATACTCCGCTCCCTTCGTGCCAGCGCCTTTACATGTGTCTGCTGCGGACGGTCGACGCCGCATCCAGCCCAGCCAGGCAAGGCAGTCCACGAGGCTGCGACTGCGTGCGGGTGCAGGGCATGCTCATGCAGTGACGAGGCCTTCAGTCCATCGCACCAGTGGCCGAAAGTATCCGATGGGCGGCAGCCAATCTGCTGCTGGATGCTGAGGCGCTTTGCCACGAGAGCGCTTCATGACGCGTCACGTGGCTACCAGCGCCACTCTTGCAGCTCACGCGGATGGCCGCTTCGCACAAGCGCAAGAGCAACGCAGCAAGATCGCTTTCGTAGCGCTCGCGACTGAAGATTCGCGACGCAACGAGCGACTAAAAAAGCGGATGCGCACCCATGCTGGCGCCTGTGACAAGCGCTTGCGTCCCACTCCGATGCACGAAGCAACGAGATCGCGACCCCACGGCCGTGACGATGGGCGACGTAGGTGCTACTGGTGCGGTATCAGCGGGTACAGCACGCCTGGGATGAAGCGAGAGCCTCGGATCTCTTGCGCCAGCTCTTCGTCGATGTCGTCGTCCTCGTCGTCTGGGTCGCTGTCGTCATCCGGTCCCCGCGCCTTGCGAGTCTCACTGTGCTTGGCAGCTGAACGATACGGCCGTCTCACGCTTCGCGGCTGCGGCTGCTGCTCCTGCTCCGTGTGGTGACCCCGCAGAGCGATCTCCAGCCGGCTGCGCGGGGACTGGAGCTCGCCCTGGTCGCTGTCGTCGTCGTCTTCATCCTCGCTCGATCGGCCTCTGGAGCCTCGCAGCACTTCCATTCCGGTCTGTAGGAACCCACGATGATAGCGGAGCGCGCAGTCTCCGTTGCGACTGGCTTTGGGCGATTTGCCTCGCTGTGGCTTGGACGCGTTGGCTCGGGGGCTGTCGCTACGCTCGTCAACTGACTCCTCTCGCGCAGGCCGCTGCGGCTTGCGAGAGTTGAAGAACGGCGGATAGCCTGGCGAAACCAGTACGTCGTGGTACCGGCCAAACTCGTTAACATGGCGGATGATTCGAGGCTGATGGTCCTCGATCACTGGCAGCGACGCCGACAGCGCCGAGTCTTGGGCCTGGCGTCGGCCTTTGTGCTGGAGACACTGCTTCTCGTGCTGCTTGACGTTGCCCGGTCGTGACCGTTTCGGGTGGCTAATGGGGAGAGGACTCGCTTGGCCAGGTCGCGTCGCTATCCGTCGAGGCGTGGCCAGCGCTTCTTCTAACACGAACGACGTCGGAGGCTCCGAGAGCACGTCTGGCAGCAGAACCCTGTTGGCGTTGTGGATCTGGTCCAAGATCGAGTCGCTCGCGACTGAGAACGGATTGGCCGACGGCATGACTTGCGTCGCCATTCGTATGCGCTCGGTCGCGGGATTCCGCTGGGGCACGAGCGTCTGCGTGGATGACTCCGCGATGAACACCGTGGCCTGGATGGCTTTCTCTCGTCGAAGAGACAGCATGAGCAGATAGTGCTCGTACCCACGCCGAACCGTGCTGAGCAAGTCCTCGTAGGTCGCGCACTGCATGTCGAACTGGCGCCGCACACTCGTCAGTGCGAGGTCGATTTGGATTGCCCGGTTGGCTTCAACAGCTGCCTCGATCTTGGCTTCCTGCAGATCCTCTTCAGCGGTTCGGACGTGACGCCGTGCCTCATGGAGTAACATACACGTGGCCTCGAGATCCGCCATGAGAATACCCTTCTGGTTCTGGTTCAGCTTGAGCCATCGCTCCTGCCGCTCGTTGACAGTCGTGAGCTGGTTTAGCTCATCCGCTTGGCTACAAATCACACCTTCCAAGCTCTGCACAAGTTCCCCTTTGAGCTCGAGCTCGCGTTGCAGCTTCTTCACCAGCTTGTCCAGCTTGCTCTTGCGGAACGGACTCATGCGAGTGATCTGAACGCGCTGTCGGTGGTCTCCATCGCCAGTGTATTCGCCGTCTTCGTTCTCTGTGACGAGCTCGCTCTCAGCCAAGCGGCGTCCTCGCCTCGCCTTGGATGGGAAGTCGTCGTACTCTTCTCCTTCCTCGTACACTTCCTCGAAATCGCGCGGCTCGTCCTCTTCATCCAAGACCTTGCTTATATTGAGCTCGTTGCCAAACGTTTCCAAGGTCAGGCGCAGAAGCTCACGCAGTGCTTCGTCCAGAGGGAACTCGTCCATCTTAACGAGCGCAAGAAGATGCTGCAGTGCACGAATGTAGTTGTGGATCTCTTGCCTGGACGTCGAGTGCTGCAGCTCACGTTGAAGCTTTTCCTGCTGCAGGTCCTCCTTCTCGTGTTTCAGCTGAGCAAACTGCTGGTCCGACGCCTCGATACGCGATTTCAGATTCTTCACTTCTTTGCCGGAGATCTCGAGCGACTTGTTAAGCTCTGCGATCAGCGCCGTGTTGTCTCGATTCGCATACGACACTTCACGCAGCTGAGCACTCGTGACCTTGAGCTCCACTTCGAGCTTCGTCACTTGGTCTTTGGAGCTTTCTTCAAACAGCTTGAATCGCTCTCTCAACGAGGCCAGACTAACAGACAAAGTATCAATCAAAGTGTTGATATCATCCACCAATACCAGCCAAAGCTTCATCAGATCGACTTACTTCTTGGACGACTTTTCGTAGTTCTTTTCGACTTCCTGAAGCTGGTGTCGGAGCTGCTCACACGCTCGTTCCGAGTGCAAAAAGGCTTGTTGGCCGGCTGAAAAGACGCGCTTCGAGTGCTGCATCTCCGTGTCTAAAGCCTCGAGCGACGCGCGTAGGTTCCAAATCTGCTCCTGGTCTTTGGCTCGATCGGATTTCATGGCTTCCACTTGATTTTCCAGGTCCAATTTTTGGTTGAGCAATCTCTCGATGCGCAGTTTATCCTGCGCACGCATGCCTGTGTTCTGCTTCTCTGCAGTGAGCAGATTGCATTTGGCCTCCAACACGCCGATTTTTACTCGCTCTTCGTCGATTTGCGCCGTCAAAAGCGCGACTTCGTTCAGCTGGCGAGTGGTGTTCTCCACCTCCAGATTGAATTGTTCCTTCATGGTCTGAAGTCGCTCTTCCACGTGCTCGTTCTTCCGCTGGCTATCGAGAAAGTCTTTCTCCACCTGTGCTTTCAGCGCCTTGATGTCCTGGATATCCTGCAGAGCTAGATCCAGCTGTGATTGCAAGGACTGCTTCTCGGCCAGCATCTTCTCTTTCTCCATGTTCACGACCACTGCATGCTGCTTCATGGTCTCGTTGCTCGCTCGAAGTGCCTGGTTCATGAACAGCGTCTCGTGCATCCGCTTGGCGTAGTTGGCCTTTTCGCCCTCGACCCGTTCCAGATCCGTCTGCAGCTTTCGAATCTGCTCTTCGAACGTGTATCGCTCCGTGAGCGCGTTGAAACGCTCAGAATTGGCCACTTCGTAGTCCTTGCGCACATCATCCAGCTGCTCATTGAGCTTCTTCTCGTTGTCTTCGTGAACTAGGTTCTCGAGCTTCAGTAGCCGGATCTTCTCTGCTTGGGCCGCGATCTCTCGCTGTTGCTCTGAGATCTACAACAACAATAGGCCGATTGGTAAATCTGAATCCCGTGGCAGAGCATCTCAAGCAAAAGCATACCGTAATGTTGGCTGTATGGCCGTCCGATGCCAACTTGGCGATCAAATCGCTTTTCTCCGTGCTGCGCGAAGTTTCGAGGAATAGATTGGTCTCCAGAATGTGTAGCTGCGCCTCCATGCGAGCCTTCTCATTCGTGAACTCTTCTTGCTTCTTCCGCCGCCACTCTTGCGTCGCCTGCTTGAACTTAAGCATAGCCATTTCGTATTTACCGTCCTCGCATTGCTCGAGCAAGAGCAGGAACGTGAGCCAGACGTTCGACGAGATGTGCTTTTCCACGGGAAGAGGGCAGTGCGATGCGATCTCGCTAATGATGTTGTGGAAGCCATTCGTGTACACGTAGAGCGCTCGATAAAGCCGATCGACCAGATCTTTTGGCATGCCAAGCCGATATAAAGACGACCTGTCGATTCCAGCTCGCGCAAGTGGTCCAATGGGCCCACTATGGCGCAACGCTAAGAGGTCCTGCTCAGTGAGCATGTCGTCGCTGTTGGCTCCAGCCGCCATTTCAGCCTTCTTGAGTAGTAATTCGATGTCTGTGGCTGGCAGCAGGTACTCACTCGTGGTTTCCAGATGAACATTGACCCATTCCTCCGCAATGATGGACTCGTGCAGCGCTGGTGTTAACGAAGTCTTGGCATTGGGACTCTTACTTGGGGACTCCTTCCCAGCCATGGCAGCCAGCTCTTCAGGTGAGTAGTCGCTCTTGCCTTCGTCTTCATCGCCCTGCTGTGCAGAGATCTCGTGGACACCGTTTTGAATCTTACGTTTGGAGGCTGCCAGCAGTGCCTCACGGTTGATCCTTGCGATCTCGCTTTCTGCCGGCGGAATCACGATCGCTAGTCTTGCGCTGATAGCTGCAAGAGACTCATTTGGATCTGATCACAGGGAATCGTAAGCACAAGCTTCATAATCGATTGCGCTCACATCTTCATGAGTGTAAGGCATGTTGTACCTATTGTGAGCAAGTTTCCGTGCTTTTTGGTGGGGGAAAGCTTCGCTGGGACCGGAGAAGGAGCGGATATCGCTTCCTGCTTCGATTCCGCTATTGAGGCTGATTCAATCCCGTCCATGACGCCTCGTATCTCACTTGATCAGGAGCACTTCATATCGCAATCACAGCCCACAACGCTTCACACCGGTTTCAGAGCGCCATCAAATCCAAGTTTGGACTGCTCTGAAGGGCGTTACACTTTTGAAGCTTCGTTTATGATGTCACTCATTCATCGCTTTGCTCTTATGATGCTAGATGGAGCACTGATCACTGCAAGCCGTCTCGCTGGACGCTTGAGTTTCTTTGGGTGTGACTCTTTATCGGAATTGGAGATCGCTCGCGTCGTCTGCAGCACATTCGCCGTCCGGGCAGTATTTTCACTCGATGGAGGTAGTGCTCGGACATGGAGAGGCTTAGTGGCTCGAATGTTAAGCTGCTTCATCTCGCGGTGAACAGCTGATGATTTCTGTGTCCCTAGCTTCGGCCGACTGGAAAATGATGAGATGTGGACAACTTCAGCAGGGTAGCTGCCTTCTTCTTCAGAGAGCGACGTCCAAGATTCTCGGGAGGCTCGGAGGTCGCATGCAGGCGAACGCTCAGTGTTGAGCTTACTTCCGCTCATAGCTGGCGCTTGACGAAGTCTGTGCGAAATCTTCTCTTGCAAGCTGCGGAGATCTTCGTGGATCTTACTGGTGTGTTCGTCAAGCATCCATTCGTTTGGATAGCCCATCGAAGAGCCTGGTAATGGCTTTGGTTCTCTTCGTAGCTTTCGAGGACGCATTCTTTCCGTTTCGGGATATGTACATTCACCATTAGCTTCTCTGGGATGATATTCATGATCGGCATTGGCTTGCGATTGGCTGTTGCCTCTGATTCCTTGGCTCGAGGTGGCAACTTTGGTCGGTTGTCTCACTGAATGGTCAGACTGACCATCAAGTTGATTGATCTTCCTGGAGGTCGTGGTATCCGAGAACCGCCGGTTTGCTGTGTTTGCTTGTGCAATATCGATAGTAACATCCTCGAATGCTTTGTTGCCGCCCCTTTCATTCGTGAGTTCTTGCGTCAATTGGATGATCGTTTCGTTTTTCTCTTGGAGGAGTTGCTTTAGCTCTGCATTACGAGCATTCTCTTCCTTCCACTTGGCTTCAAGATGCGAGTGCTCGTATCGCAAATGCACGTTTTCGCGTTCATGCGCTTGTTCATGCTCGTTAATGGCCTTACAAGCATTCGCGATACTCCTTTCATGGTCCTGCAGGCGATTTGCAGTCTCTTCGCGTTGCTTCTGCTCATCCAGCAAGAAATTCTTCAGCTCCACGATCTGGATCTCCAGCAATTTCTGTGCCTTCTCAGCAACGCGCAGTTCCTCGCTGTGCTTGCTTTGCGTCTCAGCCAATTTGCCTCGAAGCTTGGAATTATCTTGCTCGGTTTCCATGCGTCGGTCTTCACATGCCTTCATATCACCCTCCAACTCCAAAATTCTCTTTTGAAGACTGTTGTTTTCGTCCATCAGGCCCAAGCGAGCCTGCTCCTGTGCAGCTGTAGCTGCATTAAATTCTTCTCGAGACTCCTCCCACTCTCGTTGCGCTTCATCAAATGAAAACTGAACACGTTGTAGCTCATTCTCCACCTCCAATGCGGTTTCTTCGGTCGCCAAAAGCTTTTGCTGGTAGTCCGCCGTCTCCATTGCGTACTTCTCTACCTGTTTGTTCATAGCGCAGATCTGCTCTGCCATTGAGATCGAGCGGTCAGTTGCAACCATCAAATCATCGTCTGTCGTGCGCTTTTCGTCTGCGATCTCACTGCAATGCCGTTGCGCTTTGACAACCGCTCGGTGTAAGTGTTTCACGTAATTGGATCGCCATTGATTCCAAGTGAATGCGAGCAAATGCTGCACACGTTCACGTTCAAGTACCACAGCGTATTTTTTACAGCGCTTTCGTCGATTGCGGAACTCTCGCCACCCGCGCATGCACTTGCGCACTAGCTCGCTGTGCTTTCGGTGTCTCATATTGCGCACACGCTTGTCGTGCGCAAGACTGGCCATGGCAATGCAGATTCCTCGCCGAAAGGCATCGAAATGCTGGCGCAATTCCCCGAATTTTGCCTCCTTGACACTGAGCGCATGCTGTCGCGTTTGAAGCGCCCAATTCCGCCACGAGTGTCGGAGAAGCTTGATAAAGTAATGTTTGAGAGCCTTGGTCGATCCTTGAATGTACTTCTTCCTGGCTGTCGAGTAGAATTTCCAGTGTGCCCACAACTTTCGAAGGCGACGTTGATTTACGTAGCGCTTGGCGAGATTGAGAGACCACCGACATGAGGCCAGCTCTCTCGCGGTCACGTGCCATGCCGTGAATACGGTTTTGATGATTGTTTTCCTGGTAGTCATAGCTTGCTCTTGATAAGTTTTTTTGGCGCGGATTCCTGTAGCCCAGCTGCACCAGATGCGTCGATATGTGTGTCTCCGACACAGCTGCGCTGCCTTGGTTAGATCCGCCCAGGAACTGAATTGTTTCTTCCTACACTCGAGTTGTTTGGACTTGTTAAATACCACAACTCGCTCTCGAATTGGGCGAGCATGAGACAACAGGAATATCCTCCATCGCCAGAACACTTGCTGAATCGTAGTCTGCTGCAATTCTTTCAGTCGATAATCACACAGACGCCTGTGGTGTCTCTCTTGGTGAACGAACTTAAGCCACAGGTTGAAACACCTCCGATACAGCTGCTTTTGCCGTTGGAGCTGTCGATTCAGCTCAATGCGTCGAGCAACGTGAGCGGCCTGAGCCTTCTTTCTCCATCTGGCAAAGATCGCTCGAGCGACAACACGCTGGCGCATTTCTCTCGCGTGGGCCGCAATTACACTCAATCGAGTCAAGTTGGTCCATTCAACGAAGTGGCATCGGATAAAGCGACGCGCTCTTCTTCGCTGAAACGCCACCACCTGCTGCTTCCTCCAGACAGCTCTTCGCCAGCTCCAGAAAAAGTCGTGCTGCACGATGAAGCATCTCTTCTTGTAAACGTGCTTGGCCTGGCAGGACCAGTGATAGTAGTGGATCCACTGGATGAAGAACCTCTTCAGTATCTTTGGGGCAGCGAAGACCAGTACACGCTCATGCACTTCACGCTTGATCTTCTGGCGCTCTGCCATATCCTGACTCAGCACCTGCTGATAATTGGCCAACTTTCTCTGCACGCCTGCTATTTGATTGCGTAAATCCAGTTCCCGTTGCTCTGATTCCATCAATGCCTTGATATACTTCTGTTCACGCTGTTCCAGCTCCTGCTGCTGATCCTTGAGAGAGCGAACTTGGGCTGTCATATCATGGTCCTGAGCTGTTCTTTTGGCTTCATGGTCTTGGTTTAACTGTTGATTCGAAGAGCTTTGCGGTGGACGTGAATTAGGCAACGGCAGTGCCTCGGAGACCGTTAACCTCTCTCCCAGTCTCCCGTTCTCTCTGGGCTCTGACAAGCGCGATGTAAACGACTCACTGAAAACACTCGCATTGGTAGTCAAGTCCATTGATTCGCGCGTCATATCGGAAAGGCGACTGTCAATCATGCGTTGGGAAGCTCCACGCAAGAAATGGCCATCGTCTGCGCCTCGACGCGTGCGTGGTGGCGAACGTTCATCCTGGTGATTTTTGTTCCTTTCATGAGTCTTCACAATAGCACAAGGAAGAGGCAGTTGATGGCGCATCATGTGAACCAGAGTCTGAGGAAGAGCGACTGAAGCTGTCACATGGGGCTTCTTCGCTGCATCATAGTCTCGTAGTCGGAATCCATGGACTGCTTCACTGAGCGTTTTGTTGCCGAATTCGCCACCACGAGTCACTGGAACGGTCACATGCCTTGCTGCCTGATGATGATTATCGTCAAGTTGTTCAGCGGTGTTCGCTGATGGTGGCTGGAAGGCAGTCGATTCTCTACACTCGAGCTTTTCGTGGATCATGAGTGCAGGGTGCTGAGCAGCCATCTTCGTCTCTGGGTCCGGTTGCTGAGGAGGAAGACTGTTCCGAGCTGGTGTCGAAACAGAGGGAATACTATCGCGTCGTCCGAGTTGAGTGGGCACAAGCAATTGACTTCCATGGCTCAGGCGTTCAGCAGCAACGACCTGCCGTCTGGACCGTGGATCCAGGACCAACAGCTTCTTTAGAAACTCTGCCGTCTCCTTCTGATGCCGATCACAGAGTCCCGCCAGGTTCACGATCGTTTGTTGCTGCAGGCTGATCACACTGGCATAAGCCTCTTCCCAGGATGCATAGATCGCCTGGATCTCCTTGGGCATGAACTTGTAGCCTCCACGCACCAGGGCCCCAGCCTTCGGGCCGCTGCCTAGCTTGAGCAGGAACTCCTTGGCCTTGACCTTCGGGTGGCTCGCGAGTCTTGAGTGGGTCCGGATCACGATCGTCAGCATCTGCAGCTCCAGATCACACTTCTCTTCTGCTGAGAGCACGTGTTCGTGCTTCCACACGCGCAGTACCGTGCTGATATCCACGAAGGCGTCCTGCGGGCCTGGCAGCCGGTCGAAGCGTCCGGAGCAGGAGGCCGCGTCCGCCAGAACGACGCCGAACAGATCTCGACGCAGCCGTTCCAGCTGCGCGATGCGCTGGAGCTTCTGAATCTCAAAGTGGTTGCTCAGGATCATCTCTCGCTGCGCTCGGTCCTGCGACGCGATGAACGGCGCGACGTCCCGCTCCTGCTTGGAGATCTCAACCGTGTCCAGCACCTGCAGCTGCGTGAGCTGGTCGATCACCAGGAAGCGGTAGTTCGGCTGGTGGCAGATCGGATTGCCCACCAGATTCAGATGCCGCAGCTGCTGTAGGCTGCGCAGATGAACCAGCTCGCTCACGAGCGCCAGCTTATTGCCGCCCAGCGACAGCAGGCGCAGAGACCCGAACTGCGCGGCGCCTTGCAGCGTGCTGAGCTCGTTCTGGCTCAGATACAGAGATGTTATCTGTGCACTTAGCGACTGTGGCAGCGTGCCAATGCGCTGGATCCGCTTGCCGACCACCTTGAGCCGCGCGCCGTCGCAGAGCTGCATACCATGCTGCTTGAAGGCGTCCACGAGCGTTTTCGCAGCGGCTGCGGGCTTCTTGTGGGCTCGTGGCTTGGCAGAGGCGGACGCCCATGGCTGTAGTTGCTGCTGCCGGGCTGGAGCAGCAGCTGGACGGCTGAGTTGCCCAGCCAACTGCCGACTGTAGCCCCCACGGATCCCATGGGGCCGGTCTTCCATCGGTGTCGCGCAATGTGGCACCCAAAAGGTCACAGTCTACCTTCGTACAACCTCAATGTCAAAAGCGTTGTTTATGGGACAAGTACCATGAATAAATCTTAGTACTCGAATGGCGACGGAGTATTTATAGGCTTGTGTGAAACAGCTCAGAACGTGCAGCTTGGTCAACCTAATGCTGATGAAGGGGACTTGGTCATGGCTGGTGCTCACTGGATGGTGCCGCATCCATGCGGACCACGGACGAACTCAGTTGAACCCGCCTGGGTGGGTTCTCTCGGGCGTTATTTATGGAATATGCCTAAAAAACGTTGCTTGGGTATAAATAGGCCGCACCCAGACTATCATGTCGCCCGAAGACGATCAGTTTCAAATCAGAGCTCAAGGCCACAGCCCAAGCCCACGACCGAGAGAGAACATGGCGCGTCGTCTGACCAAGGTGCGGGCTCCGGTGGCCGTGACTGCAATGACAGCATAGCCCTATGGCTCTGTGGTAAAGGTGCAAGCGGCACATGGACTCACCACGGCCTCTGCGTTCTGTAGGAGCTAGCCGAATTCGAGAAGAACTCTCCCGACTGGTGCACTGTTGGCTCCGTGGACAACGACCTGATGCACTGGAACGCCATGCTGGCTGGACCGGTAGGCTTGAGTCTGCCTGTCTGTGGCTACGACCGGTCTCTGATCTCTTGTGCTTGGGTACTTAGGAGAACACGCCGTACTCTGGCGGTGTCTTCAGCATCGACCTGCAGTTCCCCTGCGAGTACCCGTTCAAGGCGCCCAAGGTAGGCACTTCAACTGCGTGTGGTTCAGTCAATCTCTCTCGGTCTCACTGAAGCCTTTGTGGCCGCAGATCCGCTTCCTGACGCGCGTGTACCACCCGAATGTCAAGTCCCAGAGCGGCGAGATCTGCGCCGACATCATCAATGAGGTGTGTGCAGCAGCTGAACCAAGCGCAACCCTGCACGGGACCCATTGCTGACGTCTGCCTCTCTTCACCATGATAGAACTGGGGCCCGACGCTCAACGTGCTGCACTGCCTCACGGCTATCAAGCAGATCCTGGAGCAGCCAGACGTGGACAACCCGCTGGAGCCGGAGATCGCCAAACAGCTGCGCGAGAACCGCGAGGACTTCAACAGCACGGCACAGGAGTGGACGATGCAGTACGCCTCGTAGTAGCCAGCCCTCTCTCTCCCCATTATATATTATAATGACTGCCCATGCCAATCAACCAGTTGGAAGCACTTACCGTTCGTGGTCTCAATACTGCTCCTACTACGTAACAGGCAGCGCCATGTCCCAGGCAGAAGCCGAATGACAACGATGCAGCGAGTGCTTGCGCTGCTGTTGCTATTGCTGCAGGGCGTCGTGGCGCCAGACCGCCTGCCTCCGGTCGTGCTCTGGTACGCGCCCTTCCTCAGCGGCGGCGGCTACAGCAGCGAGGCGATCTCGTACCTCTCGGCGCTGGCCGAGGCGCTTGATGCTGCCCGTAAGACCCCCGACTCCACCACGGAGGTGTCCGCGACTGTGGACGTAAAGCCGTTTGCGTTGTTTGCGACCCAGCACGGGGACGCACTGAACGCTCTGTTCATCAACACTCTGCCGGAAGAAATGCGGCAGATGCTGATCGATGTATGTAGCGGCTCTGTGTTGTGGCTGGTGGTACTGGCAGTTGACCATTCGCTTGTGTTGATGTCGTCCACTAGCACTGGATCGAAGACCGCGATTTCCACTGGCGACTGCGGGGCAGAGACATATCGGTGGCCGTCTGCCACTCGGAGCCTGGCGCATGGCATCCAGCTCGGTACAAGACCTCGCGCTGTCCGCCTGCGAGCGCCAAGTACACGATCGGCCGCACGATGTTCGAGACGGATCGGCTGCCGGACGGCTGGTCGACCCGCATGAACGCAATGGATGAGATCTGGGTGCCCACAAGGTGTGTGAGAGCGCTGTAGGCGAAGCTATCAGTGGCCACTGCTTGATGGCGTCTTCGTTGTCTGCAACAGATTCCACGAACGAGTCTTCATCCAAGGCGGAGTGAGTCCGAAGAAGCTCCATGTGGTCCCAGAGGCCGTCGACACGCACTTCTTCGATCCGGAACGAGTGCAAACGGACTTCGACCTCAACAGCCGCATGCAGCTGGACCTGGCGAGCCGCGCGCCGCTCAGCTTGAGCGAGAACACGACGGTGTATCTGTCGATCTTCAAGTGGGAAAACCGCAAGGGCTGGCAAGTGCTGCTCACGGCCTACTTTGAAGCCTTTCACACTGAAGACGACGTGCTGCTGGTACTGCTCACCAGCGGCTACCACGTTGGCGCTGAGACGGCCAGGGATTTCACACAGCTAATTGAGAAGTTCGCATTCGCGGCCACCGGCAAATCGCTGCATGAGCTGCCACGAGTTCACGTGCTGCGGCCGCAGGTGCCGCAGACCGACATGCCTGCGCTGTTCCAGGCAGCGACTGCATTTGTGCTGCCGTCTCGAGGCGAAGGATGGGGTCGGCCTCATGTGGAAGCCATGGCCATGGAGCTGCCCGTGATCGCCACGTTCTGGAGCGGCTCGACTGAGTATATGACAGAGAACAATTCGTATCCATTGCGAATCAATGGGCTGCAAGAGGTGACGCATCTGTTGGTGTCAAACGTCTGCCAAGGCCATACTGATGGCTTGCTGTTGCACTGCAGATTACGGAAGGCGCTTTCCGAGGGCACAAGTGGGCGGATCCGTCCATCAATCATCTCAAAGAGCTGCTTGTCCACGTCCGAGATCACCCTGAAGTACGGTCGTTTCCAGCGTTCTCGTCGCTCTTTGGCTTGGCACTGACGACCTGTTCGTATCTGTGAGCGCAGGAAGCCAAGGCTAAGGGCAGGCAGGCCCGACGTGACATGATCGCCAAGTACTCCCCCGAAATCGTCGGCAGACTGTTGCTGAAGCATATCAACCGCGTTTTGACGGCCATCGAGTCCAGAACGCAAGTAGAGCACGAAGAGCTCTAGTCATATTATCTGTCAACATTCCCGGGTCTCGTCGGCGTCCCAGTCCTCCTGCGTGAGCCACGTGCGGTGCAGCCACAGGCCCTTAGTTGGAGCCGACGGGCCGACGTCGATCTCTCCGTCGAGTACCTGCTTCATGCGCGTGGCGGGGTACGTCCCTTCGGCGATCGGGCGCAGCGTTCCGACGATCCGCCGCACCATGTGCCGTAGAAATCCGTTAGCGATCAGCTCCACGCAGATAAAGTGAACAGGTGGAGCGCTGGAGCTGTCGATCTTGCGTCGTTTGAGGTCACTTGGCTGTGTTGACTGTGCGGCCGGCATGGCCAGACGTGCTTCCTCGTCCATGAGTTCTCCGCTTCCGCAGGTCGCCGGGTCCAGCGAAAACACGACGTTCCTGTTTGCATAAAGCCGTGAATCATCCACGATGCAAGCACCAACAGCCATCGAATCTCCATACCTTCGCACTGTGACTTTGGCTGAGATGATCGTTCGGACGGTAGACTTGTCAAACTGCTGCAGGCCTTGCGTGAACGGCCGGAAGTCATGCGCGCCGACCATGAAGCTATCATCCAAAGAGTTGGAGACTGAGCTCATGTGTTGAAGCGCATTTCTTCTTGGAACAAATCCCTCACCTCAAGGCATCGCGCGCCCTCTGCACGTCCAGCTTTTTGCCGATGAACCACGAGTACTTGCCCAGCGCCAGATCTGGCCGATGGCCTTGCTGGATGTAGTAGATGTACTTCTTGTACAGCGACCGGATGCGGGAAGGGCGGGAAGCGGCGTTCAGTAGCGTCACGCCATGGACGGTGACGTTCTCAGGCAGCCTACAGCAGCAGAAGAGGCATAATCAGTACGCGGCTTCGGCTGGTGTAATAGCCAGGATCCCAGACAGACCGTGCATTCAGGCGCTCTCGAAAGGTCTCCATGTCCGTGGCCAGCGGCTCGTCCAGTCGGATGGTGCCGTATTGCTGCACAGGACATCAGTCAGCTCAGCAGACGGGGATCAATAGATACAAGCGGGATGGACTCACATAGAGCGCATGGGTTCCGGCGTCCGTACGGCTCACACTAGTGACG
This sequence comes from Elongisporangium undulatum, assembly GCA_023334555.1. Lineage (NCBI taxonomy): Eukaryota > Oomycota > Peronosporomycetes > Pythiales > Pythiaceae > Elongisporangium > Elongisporangium undulatum. The sequence goes on from JAADVF010000040.1 coordinate 20,700, forward strand.
TTGATGCGCTCCGTGGCGCCCAACAGCTGCGTCACGGCGTCCTCCACGACCTCCTGGACGCTGCCGGCGCCCACGCTCTGCTCCTGAGTCTGCCGCTGCCAGCCCACAAAGCCAGAGCCGTAGTATGCGATGTGCATGCAGTAGCGCCAGCTGCGTCGGGCTGGGGCGGCCGCTACCAGCGCCGTCGCTTCGCCGTCGGCCATGCTCGCGCTTTAGAAATGGATGGCACTGGGCATGGACCCATTCTCAATAGAAGCCCCTCTCGACACTGTGGCCGTCGCACAGCATGTAGGCGATGACTGCGTGGCCATGGCGCACGGCCAGTTGCAGCGCCGTGGTGCCTTCCTATTGAGCCATACAGCAGCTGTGAGCAGCCGCAAGGGCCCAGAGACGCAAGTGGGGACGACGTACGGCGTTCACGAAGCTCTTGTCGGCGCCCCAGCGCAGCAACAGCCGCGCGATGTCCTCGTGGCCGCGGAAGGCAGCCTCCTGCAGCGCACTGAAGCCATCGGACTGCAGAGCCAGAGCTGCAAGTGAGAACGAGATATGTCCAGCATGGCATTGAGAGGCAGGGGTGCCCTTACATCCCGCTGGTTGACGTCTGCGCCGGTCTGCAGCAGCCACTCCACGCAGTCGAACTGGCCTTTCACTGTCGCCACCTGCAGCGCAGCATAGCCTTCCTTCTGCAGCACCACCAACCAGCAAGGCGTCAGTCAGTGATTGCTCTCGAGCGCACAGCAAGCAGCGCCGTTGACTCACGTCGGAATCGTTGATGCGAGCGCCTTGCGCCAGCAGCTCTGCCAGCGCAGCCACGTCCCCCTGAGCAGCCGCCGCTATGAAACAATGAGTTCAGCCAAGGAGCAGTAGCACCAGCAAGCTATTGGCCTTCGCACCCGTGAACAGATCCTCCGCCTTGACCACGCTCATGCTGCTTCGCTCTTTCTCGCGCGGCGTTTCGTGATCGGATCTGACAGGCGCAAGAGCCGCAAGAAGTCGCCTCGCGCCTTTCTTGGAGCAGCACAGAAGACGCACCAGCAGCAGCAGCAGAAGCCATGAACGGCATCGATCCGGTCTTCTTCGACAAGAAGTTCAGCGCGTCCAGGTACATGCTGCGCTACGTCGTGGCCGCGTCCACGGACGAGATCCGGCAGGAGCAGCTGCAGCGCGTCCAGGGCTTCCGCGCCATCGCGGACAAAGAGATCGCCGGTGTCATCGACGAGAACTTCACCAACTTCAACACCAGTCTCGTGCGCTTCACGTCCATCTCCAACCAGCTGCAAGGTGCGCCCGTCCGTTGTTCGTCTCTTGCTCTTGCCTGAGACTGTAGGCGGACTGACGTGCGATGGATCCTTGCCGCAGACACGCGAGACAAGCTGGAGGAGGTCTCGAAGCGCTCGACGGACGGCAAGAACATCCTGAGCTCCAAGACCAAGAACCTACGGGAGCTGCTGCTTCACAAGTACGAGGCGCAGAAGGTTGGACTGTCTCTGGCTGTCCTACTCCACAACAACTCACGGCTCTGTGTGCGCGCAGGTCATCACAGTCATCAACGACATTCAGTTCATTGAGGCCGCGCCGGCCAAGATCCAGGCGTTGATGGATGAGCGCAACTACCAGGGCGCCGTAGACATGTTCAGCCACTCGCTGGACCTAGTCTTCAGTGAAAACCTCGTGGCCTTCCACGCCATCACAGGCATCCGCAACGCGCTCATGGAGTGCAAGCAGACGATCGAAGACCGACTGGTGCACGAGCTCAAGCACCTCATCTACATGAAGGTGCGACGCGATTGAGAGACTTGATCCCTTGGGCACGCCAGAGCTCAACTCCTTTGCTGGATCTTAAGGGAGCGTTCGAGAACTTTGCCAGGGCGAACCAGTACTCGCTCGCGTCGATCGAGCACGAGCTGAGCAACGACGCGTTCCTGGACAACGAGTTCGACAAGCAAATGTACCAGTCCAACCAGCGCGACTGCGAGCAGGACCGACTGGTCTTCGCGGATTCGACCAGCGCTACGAGCAACCAGGTGACTGCCAACCCGCTACTGGCTGCCGTCAACGCAGTGAAGAAGTAAGCGCCTTGATCGAGCTGTGTGTCCGCTCCAGTGAAAGTACTGATTGTGAGCTGCAGGTTCCACCGAGAGATGGAAGTGATAGGAACGCTCAAGACCACGATCGAGAGCGAAGTCCAGGACGTCGTGCTCGAGATCTCGCGCATCTGTCGCGGGATCTTCAACTCCAGCAGCCAGACTTCGTTCGACAACAACTTCACAGAGAAGACCTTCGGCAAGCACGACCACTCGGCCAACTTCCACACGTTCCTGCGGCTCTTGCTCCACGTCGTTCGCCGAATCGCCCAGCGGCACTATCTGGTGTCGGTTTATTTCACGTCGCAGGGCGAGACGTGGAACTATGGGATGCAGGAAGTGATCGCCAAGCTTTCTGGACTGGTGGAGGTACGTCAGAGAGGCAACACGTTGGGGTTTGAGGCGAAACTAATTGCTTTTGCCACTGGCTTAGCGCATTCTGAGCGAGTACTTTGAAGATGCAGCCGTGCCAGAGTCATTGGCAGTGAAAGACGCCAAGGCCGCGATCTCGGAGGGAAATCTGTTCCGGTTGAGTCAGAACAAGGAGCCGTCTGTTGAGGCCAGCGGCGTGGCATTGTTTGGCCTAGGAGGCAAAGGCTCTGCCGAAGCAACCCGCGCCAGAGTCTGCGACCCCAGCGTGTTCCATCTCCCTGTCGTGTACGAGGACCTGGGCAGACTGGCTCGTGACTTTGAGCAGTTCTTCCACAGCTCGACCTCGTCCGGCTTCGCTTCGTTCATCAATCAGTTCATTGCTCAGAAATGGATCCCCAAGGTCAAAGCAAAGGCACAGGTAAGGAGGCACCGGCCACAGTCTAGCGTATCACAGCGAACACTTACACTTTGATTGTTATTATGAAATTCGCAGCAATTTCTAGTGCTGAAGCACCGCAACATGTCGAGCGCTTGCCGCCTGCCGATTCCGTCCGACACTTCGTACCAGCCGCCCAGCATCGAAAGTCTGCTGTACATTGCCGAAGAGATTTGCGAAATGATCGGGAAGATGCCGGACCATCTGCTGGGCCTCGTGAGCGTGCTTGATGCGACGGTCTTGAAGTGGCTAGAGGATTGCACAACGATTGTGCGCGACATTCGCGAGCCAACACGCAATCACAAGCAGATGCTGCAGAACGTGGCCTTCTCGGATCTGATCGCACTGTTCCAGCAGTACGAAGGCTACCAAAAGGCGAAGCGGTCGGTTCCGATCCCATACCAGCACTCCAAAGTCCAGCCTCTGAGTGGGTCAGCGCCATCGTCGACTTACGCTGCCAGCTCTGGAGAGAAGGAATCTCCTGGAGCGATCATCATGCAAAAGGAGCTAGAGCTGGAGAGCGCGTACTACGATCCGGACTCGTGGACAGACGGCGCCAAGGGACTGCTCATGGACAACTCGCGGATCGCGATGCTCGGGTACATCAACAGCGCGTGTGATTACATCGCCCAGTACTTGCAGAACGAGGCAATCAAACGCCCAAAGGCCAAGCGCGATTCCTCATTTGGTCGTCATGCTCCACGAAATATGGCGCCGCTCGCGCTCCAAGCTACCAGCTGGCGCTGCAGTGCACTGGCTGACGAGTGTCTGCTGTTTCTGCGCCGTGAGATCCGCTTGCACAGCTTCTACTTCCTCACGCAACTGACTTCCCAACGCTTCGACATGGCTGAAGAGCTCGCGACCATGGCCCACGACAGCGTGCTCTCGCTCAACATCAACCTGTCCTCGATCGAGAACGCGCTGCAGCCGTATCTGACGAGCGACAAGATGGCACTGGCGTTTGATGGCATCGATGCTCTACTAGCGAACATCTTGATCTCAAATCTGCAGCAGATGAACGGAGCGACGCTGACGAAGGGCGGCATCCAGCAGATGCTGCTGAACATCGGAGCGCTGCATCAGGGGCTCACGGGTATCCTGTACTCCTACCCAACGATCGGTCGAACAGGCTACCACTTTGAACACGCCAAGCGCTATTATCAGCTGCTCAGCCTCGCCGAGACGCAGCTGGAGGTCTTTCTCTTGGACAATCGCAAGGCGTACACTCCCGAAGCATTCAAGGCGCTCTGGCGCGTCGAGACCCCGCATCGCGTGCTCAGCAAAGGCAGCGTCAACAAGCTGGACAGTATCCTCCGCTAGATATGGCAGTAGTGGCGACTGCGCTTTCAATCATTTGCTTGTCTTTTCAGCTTCGGAAGAACACGTCCGAGTCGTGGAAATCGCTGCTGAAGTGCGACAGCTCGCTGATGGATGGGAAAAAGATGCTGCTGGCCGGCGGATCAAAGGCCTCTCGCGCGTTGAGGAAGTCTGGCAGCGGCGGCAGCGCTCGCACAGATGAAGCAGGAGGCGCGAGAGCGCCCAGCGAGAGCTGATGGCCAGAGGACTGAGCTGATGTCGAGGTCAACGAAGGGATGGCCGTGGAGGATGCCGGAAGCATGGACGACTGCCCGCTGGCTGCAATGGGAGGGAAGTAGACAGATGACTGTGGAGCCAGAGTGTTCAGCACCGAGGCCGATGGCTGTGCCAGCGTGACCTGCAGATGCGGAAGCTGAGGCATTCGGTCCAGAAACGACATGAGCTGGCCATTCGCCTGGAGCGATGCGGACGGAGGCAGCGGGAACTGGAGCGGCGCCACTGGAACTGCATGCTGCTGTGCGTGGATGGGGTGGGGATGGTGGTGACTGGTGCTGCTGCTGGTGTGGCTTGAATGGCGCAATTGCAGCTGCAGAGCTGGGACTTCCACATCGCTGTGTCTCACGTTCGCAGGCGGCAGAGCAACTTGTGACGGCGGTTGGGCCGCTCGGCTGATAGCGATGGGCGCAGGCGGAAGGATGATGTCCATAGGGCGTGGTGGCGACATCAACGACGCCTCATAGCGCTCGTTCTCTTCTCGTTCCACTCTCTGCTGCTTCTGCCTCTGCTGCCGCCTTCGTATCCGCTCTTCCTGCCGCACCCGCTCTCTCTCCTCGTCGTCCAGCCGCTGTCTTCTCAGTCGTTGCCTCTGCTTCTGCTGCTCGCGCACAGCTTCTCGCTCCTGTTCGCTCAGCGCATCGCGTCTCTGTTGCTGCCGCCGCCGGTTCTGCTCTCGGACGCGTCCGATGGCAGCGTCGTCCAACTGGCTCCGACGCCGGCGCTGCCGGAGCGCATTCTGGCGCCGCACGTGCGAGTCCTGCGCCTTGAGCTGCTGCGAGAGCCGGTACTTGGCCGCTCTTTTGCTGGCCAGACGTCTGCGCCGCTGCTCCGCCGTCTCGGGGCCACCAGGCGACGCATACTGCACGCGGATGCTCTCGGGGGTCTCCATCTAAGTACGACGCCAAGCGCTCAGGCTCGTGGTTGCAGTTGGAGTGCTCACATGCATGTGATTGGCTGAAAGTGCAAACACAGATATTGTGATTGGCTGAAATACCTTCGCCCGACAGCTTCAGCTTCCCGTGACCGGCATTCTGAGCTTCCAGGGGAGATCGACAGCATGATGATGCGGACTGGGGCCCACTGGCAGCGGCGGCTGCTGCGCTCGGCCGCTGTCAGGAGACCCGCGCAGCAGCGGATGAAGCAGGACCACTCGCGCTCTCTGGGTCTGCTGCAGGCCAACGCGCGTGCGTTCTCCTCGGCCGCGGACCCGACGACTCAACCGACAGGTGCCGGCAGGACCAGGAGCTACGCTGGCGGCATTGCTATTATTGACTGACGCCTATGCTCTGCTGTTGTACTGCTGCAGCTCAGCGCATCGCTGGCGCCGTGGGCGTGCTGGCGTCCGTGGGGGTCGCGTACTTTGCGGTAGTGCAGGGCAAAGAGTCGGACGAGGAGAAGCAGCTTAAGGACCTCGAGATCCAAAAGGGTTTGTCTCCTGTTGCCATGCGCTTGATTGGTAAGTCGACTAGCTCATACTGACGGATTGACCTGTTATCCTTTGCAGAGAAGCAGCTGAATTCGCGCCTTGCGGCCGACCTCCTGGCTGCGGAGACCAAGCAGCACCATGGCGATTGGAAGGAGACGCTCGAACGCGTCGTGCCTGCCATCGTGTCTTTGAAGCTGAACTCACCCAAGGTCGGCCCCTGCGTGTCTCTTGCAGCAGCTTAGATGGCGTGATGATAGACTGAAGCAGAGTTTCCATGGATTAGTTCTTTGACACGGAGTCTCCTGGCAATGGATCTGCCACTGGCTTTGTGGTCGATGCCGAGCGAGGCATCATCTTGACGAATCGCCACGTTGTCGGCCCCGGACCAATTGTACGTGTTGCTCTATCCGCCAGCAGCTCATTAGGCTATTGTATTTCATGCTTTGTGTCTTCAGGATGCGGAAGCAGTGTTCCAGAACAACGAAGAAGTGCGTATCATTCCCATCTACCGGGATCCGGTTCACGACTTTGGCTTCTTCAAGTTCAACCCAGCCGTAAGAGAGGCTATCGTTATGGCCCACTTGTTGTTTGCTTGTTCACCTTCCTGCGCTGTGCGTAGGATGTCAAACACATATCGGTGCCGTCGCTGAAGCTCTGCCCCGAAAAGGCAGATATTGGCACCGACATCCGTGTTGTCGGCAATGACGCAGCTGAAAAGCTCGCCATCGCTAGCGGCACGCTGGCGCGCTTGGATCGTGATGCTCCAGCGTATGGGTACAATAACTACAACGATTTCAACACCTTCTATTTGCAGGCTTCGTCAGGTACTCAAGCAGGGTAACTGATGCGGTAAAATCTATGGTGCCTTATGCTCTCTTTCACTCATAGGTACCACTGGAGGTTCCTCTGGATCTCCAGTGCTGAACCACGACGGTGATGCCATCGCTTTGAACGCCGGTGGTAAGATCGGCACCTCTGCGTCGTTCTACCTTCCTCTGGATCGCGTCAAGCGCGCGTTTGAACTGATTCAGGCAGGCAGAGAGGTTCCACGAGGAACGATCCAAACTGTTTTCCACTACAAGGTCTGTAGGCAAATTGCAATGGAGTGGTGCGTATGGCACTGACTTGTCTGTCATTTATTTACACAGCCATTTGATGAGGTCCGTCGCCTTGGCGTGTCAGCCGAGACTGAGTCGATCGTTCGTTCGTCCTTCCCGCTTGAGACCGGAATGCTTACGGTCGCTGAAACAATTCCGAAAGGACCGTCAAGTAGCAAGTTGGAGCCTGGCGATGTGTTGGTTCGTGTCAACGGCCAACTGATAACGCGATTTGTTCCGCTGGAATCCATTCTGGATGATCACGTTGGGAAGAGCGTGAGTTTGTATGTTGACTGTCGCTCTTTAAGAGTCTTGGACTAATACTTTCATGACTTGTATGGGAACTTGCAGATTGAAATCCAAGTTGAACGCTCTGGAAAGCTGTTGACGCATGAGGTTGATGTGCAAGATCTCCATGCGATCACTCCTTCGAATTTCATTGAGATCGGTGGGGCTGTCATCAATCCGCTCTCGTACCAGCAAGCTCGCAACCATGCACTGAGTCCTGGGGCTCCGTATGTTGCCGATCCAGGCTATTTCCTCCAGCGTTCCCGCATTGGACGTGGATCGATCATTCACTCCATCAATGGAGTGAAGACTCCAGATCTCGAAACGCTAAAGAACTATTTGAAACAATGCGCCGATGGGGAGCGCGTTGTCATCAAGTACTCCAAGCTGACGGACAAACCGGAGCGCGTTGAGGTTGTTCACATTGATCGACGTTGGTTCCCGTTTTGTGAATACACGCGTGATGACACGCTGGGCACGTGGCACTGCGAGAGTTTCGACCCCAGCGAAAGCCAACTGAATCAAGCGGCTCGAATCTCCAGTGGCGCGAACTCTGTGGGCTCCACGACGATGCTTCCAGGAAAGAACAAGGTGGAAGGAATGCTGGCTCGCTCGCTCGTGACGGTTGATTACGATCGGCCGTTTAGTGTGAACAGCTTGTCGACGTCCAACTACCGTGGCACTGGTCTCGTGATTGATGCCAAGAAGGGGCTCGTGGTCGTGGATCGCAACACCGTAACGGACAGTCTGGGCGACGCCATGGTGACCTTTGCCAGTACGATCATGGTGCCGGCTCAAGTCGTATTTGTCCACCCAGTGCACAACTTTGCCATTGTCCAGTACGATCCGAAATTGATTGGCTCCACGCCCATTGAGAGCTGCAAGATCTCCCCGCAGAAGCTGCAGCCTTCCGAACCAGTGTGGCTCGTGGGACTCATGAGCAGTGTCGGTCGTAGCGGTCATTCGGAACTGGTTTCGCGAGACACGATCGTCTCGGGGGTCAAGTGGATAGGACTGCCGATGCCCAATCCTCCGCGCTATCAGGAGCATAACTTGGAGATGATCGCGCTGCAGGATGTCGTCGGAACGGAAGGCGGTGTCGTGTGCAATGAAGAAGGTGCTGTGCAGGCGTTTTGGGCCTCGTTCTCGTTCCAGCAGCAGCGTCCTGGCGGATCCAAGGTCGAAAGTCAATTCAATCGTGGTATTCCGATCGACATTGTGATGGAGAGTGCCGCTCCGCTGATGGAAGGCAAGACGCCGGAGTTGTGGGACTTGGGCGTGGACTTTGAGCACATCAGTCTGGCCAAGGGCCGAGAACTTGGCCTCGATCAGTCGCTGGCTGAGATTCTCGAGAAAGACGCTCCTGATCGGCGTACGATTCTGAGCGTTGGCCGTCGCTGGGGCGGCACGGAGGCTGCCAAGGTGCTGAAGAACGGTGATATCCTCGTGGCTGTTGACGGGAAGATTGTGACGTCCTTCCGTGAGGTGGAGAAGTGCACGCAGAAGCCTGAAGTCAAGCTCACGATCGTCCGAGATGGCCAGGAGATGCAGGTGGACGTCAAGACGTTGTTCTTGGAGCAGACGGAGATCAACCGCATTGTGTTCTGGCAGGGACTGCTGCTGCAGGCACCGCCGCTCTCGGTTTCAGCCCAGCGCAGCATCTCGCTGGAAGACGGCATCTACGTGTCTTGTCGCTACTCGGGCTCTCCGGCGGCGCGTTACGGGCCTCCACCCACGAGCCGCATCAAGGAAATTGACGGCGTCAAGATCACGAGTATTGACGACTTCCTGGCCGCCGTGACGGCCAAGACGTCCAATTCGTCCGTGCGCATCAAGTACACGGACCTGAGCGGTAAGGACCGCCTGAGCACGCTCAAGCTCGAGCCGGAGTACTGGCCCACGAGCGAGCTCGTGTTTGAGAACGGCGCGTGGCATCGCCGCAGCAAATGAGCAGGAGGAGGAAGGAGGCAGCATGTAGCAATCCGTTAAAGTGCCTTTAACCAATGTCCATTGCAAACCCAATTTCTGCCAATCAGAGTGTGTTGGTAATTTCAGCCAATGGCATCGGAGCGCAGGATACGCCCAAGGCTCACTCATTCGAAGATGGCGGCGGCCATGTGGAGGCAGATGCTGGAGCAGGCGATCGCCGACGTGAAGGACGAGAAGTTCCAGCAGGCGCTGGACGGGGCGCGACGCGTGTCGCAGTTCGACGCCAACAACTTCCAGGCGCTCATGTGCGTTGGGCTGGCGGCCTCGCATCTGCAGGAGGTGCGACGACGAGAGAGCCGACGAGGGCGGAAGGAGACTGACTCGCTGCGCTTTGCTGCAGTGGGACGAGTGCGAGTCGGCGTATCGGAAAGCGGCAGCGCTCAAGCCGGATCTACCGGCGCCCTGGAAGGTACGCAATGAGTCCCAAGAACTGAGCAGTGAATCCCAAACTGATGCCGTTGGCGTCCACAGAACCTCGCAGACATGTACGAAGCCCGTAAGGACGCAGCCAAGCGACTGGAGCCATTGAACAAGCTCGTGGATATCTTCCGTCGGTACGTGGCTCTTGTGTAGGGCTTAGCTTAGTGCGATGGATGGCGCTGACGTGCATTGGAACACAGCGGCAAGAAGGTCAAGCCGTGCCAGAAGTGGGTCTCGGAGTTCGCAGTGGCCGCCCTTGATGCCAATAGGTTGCCCCAGGTTCGCGTCTCCCTTGAGCTCTCTTCTGTGGTGGATTAGCTGCTGGTGCTGATTCAGATGTGGATCCTTCAGGCCTTTGAAGCGTTTTACTCTCTTGTGACGACCCAAAGCGATGACTTTGCGGAGCTCAGTCTTGCCAACACGCCCAATGAGGAGCTGCCAGCCGCTTTATCGATCTGGCTGGAGCTTCTCGAGCTTCTGCAGGTAAACACGTATCAATAGCTCTGCGATTGGGACACTGGCTGCCTGCAATTGGAAATGCTTACTGGGATACTGGGATATTGTCAAACAGCGACCGCAATTCAGCTTGTCGGACTGCTCTCGAGCGCTCACTATCGTGGGCATCTCCAACCAGTTCTTTGCTGCGGCAGAGCAGTGGGACTGGGCGTCGGAACCACAGGAGAGCTCTGTGCGATCCAAGACGGATGCAGCCGTGGCCTTCTTCTTGCGGTATCATTTGGATCTAATCAAGGCCGTCAAGGCATCGGCCGCGAACAAGAAACACCAAATGGTGCAGGATCTAGACAAACTGGCCTTATCGGTGGTCAGTTGGTGCGATACTGCACGCATGCCGCTGGAGCTGCTTCTACTTCGCTCAGAAGATGTGGATAGCCGTAAGTGCTTGATCGTGTGGGATCGGTTTGCTTGGTAGCGCTCATGCCCATTGCATTTGTATTATGCAGCAATTAGTATGGAAAAAGCTACTCAACTGGCGGTCTCTTTATCGGCATCGCACCCAAAGAGTCCGATGGGTCAGATCTTCAACGCCCTGGCCAAGGCAAACGCGAGCAATGCTGATGAGGTACGAATTAATACAAGCGTTCGCGCTAAGAGTCGGAATTGCTGACGTTTTAATGGCCTTGTTGCAGGTGCGAACGGAGCTTTTGGAGGCACTGAAATACTGCTCCTCGTCATCTCTTCATGAGAGCTCGCTTTGTGTGCGAGCTCAAATGGAGCTCGCCTCACTCGCCATCGATGCTCGTGATTCTGAAGGAGGCTTAAAGCGCCTGGAATGGGCCAAGAGCATGGTTCACGAAAAGGCTCAGGTTCTGGGAAGCCCTGGGATCAGCCCATCAATGTAAGTACTTGGACGATACCTTTCAGGCTCCTTGATGAAGACGATCTCACTTAGTGCTTGAACGTAGCTACTCTGACTCAAAGGTGCAGTTTCTGGAGGCCAAGGCACGAGAACAGTCTGGAGACATTGAGAAGGCTCTGGAATGCTATCGTCAAGTGATGGAGAGTGATGACCAATCAATCGCTCAGCAAGCTGCTATCAGCGTGGCAGAGCTGCTGATTCGACGCAAGCTGTGGCAAGAAGCGTTGGATGTCCTTGACTCGATCTCTACTGGCGGAAATGGAAAAGACGCCGTTGCAGAGTGTGCCCGCGGGTGGATCTTGTTTGAGCTTGGTCAAGTAGACCAGGCCAAAGAGCTGCTGGAGCAGAATGTCGCTGGAGTTCCAGCCTCAAGCCCAGTGCACAAGGCTAGCGCATTAAAGCGCCTTGCCATTGTGTACTGGCGTCTTGATGGATCCTATCGTCAGGACAAGTCTCTCTGCTTTGGGAATCTGCTGATGTCTGCCAAGTTCGTGCCGTCGGACGGAGAAACGTTTTCGTGGCTTGGCAAATGGTACTTGGACGTCGCAAAGGATGCTCTTCGAGCAGAGAAGTGCTTCCTAAAGGCGCTTTCGCTGGCCCCTGGTATCGAGTTGGCCGGTGTTTCGCTGAGTGATTTGTATGCTCAGCAGAAAAAAACCGAGTTGTGTGTGAAGCTGTGGGAAGATATGACCAGTGAACCTCAAACTGCACCGACCTGGGCGCTTCTTCGACTCGCGCAGTACCTTGTGAACCAAGACAACGAAGACGCGGTCGACAAACTTCATTTGGTGCTGCGAAACGACCCGTCTAACGCGAGATACTGGGTCATCCTGGCGCATTTGTACCGTCACTTTGGGAAGCTGGTGTCCGCTCAGAAGTCCTACTTGCGAGCCATTGATCTGGGAGAAACCAACTGGTGCGTCTTGTGCGAGTTGTCTCGCGTGGAGTGCTCGCTGTATCTGTTTGATGAAGCACTGGACCACATTCGCCCATTGGTGGCAGAGCCGACCGATGAAGCGTGTGACAAATCTGTCGTAGCAATGATTTATTCTGACGTGTTGTTCAAGCAAGCCAAGTTGCTGTGCGCACAAGGCCTGTATGGCCAGGCAGCTACCAACTTGAAGCAGGCATCGCTGGTTCTGAGCGGCGTCGCATCGACCGCATTGGGCTCAACAGCGGACTCGCTCAAGCTTAAGGGAGACATCCACTGCTTCGCGTTCTACTTGTCGCCGGAGGATTTCTCTTCAGAGAATGGACCGAGCTGGATTGAGTTCCTTTCTCAAGGGCGAAAGGCGTACGAAGCGTTATTGTCTCTTCCCTCGGCAGATGCAACGGTGGGCCTGGTGGAGGCTGCATATGACGTCGGCCTTGGCTACTGGTACGAAGCTCAAGCTACATGCAGCGTTCATGGCCTCGCCTTCGACGTGTTTGATGCGAGCTTCGGAGAGAATGGAAGCGATGAGAAGTTGATTGGCAAGATCCAAGAGCTAAAGGCCAAGTCGAACAAGTACTTCAAGCTTGGATTGAAGCAAGACCCTTCCTATGCGCTTGCGTGGAACGGATTGGCCATTGTGAGCGATCACCCAGTGTTCAAGCAGTTTGCGTTGATCCGCGCCATTCAGAGCGAGAACACTGATGCTGCGTGGGCCAACCTGGGTATGCTCTACGTTCATCAGGGACACGGTAAGAATGCTGCAACGTTGGCCCAGAAGGCGTTCTTGCAACTACAGAGCATCAATGCGGACAATCCATCCATGTGGAACGGCTATGGCATGCTTTCCAGTCGCCAAAATTCGTCTGAAGAACACGAAAAGGCTGTTGAGGCTTTCAAGTGTGCGCTCCAGATGGGGCTAGATCTAGATGCTCTCCATGGGCTCGTCCACTCGCTGCTGCTCAACGGGGTTCCAACGCATGAAGCGGCGCAGCTACTGTTCTCAATCAAAAAGTATCTGGAGCGGGACCCGCACAATTCGCAGGCATGGAATGCGCTCGGTGTGATCCAGCAACACCTCGGCCTGTACGAACAGGCGACTGCTTCGTTCAAACGAGCGGCAAAGCAAGTGACTGAGACAGAGGAGCGAGAAGGAATTCTGTGGAACTCGCTTGTCGCAGAAACAGGCTGTCCTGGAGCAGACAAGAAGAGCCCTGTGGCTGCTATTGAGGCTTCGTGGCCGTCGAAAGCGCTTCAGAAACGTGCCATTTTGCTCCGCGTTCTCAAATCTCAGTGGTCGTATCTCCAGGGGAACGGAAAGGATGCCCTCGACGAGTTGAAGAGCCTGCTGGAATTGGATCTGCCTCAGTTGGACAGCACATCGATCGCGTTGGTGGCGCTCTCAGTCGCTGGTCTACTTGCAGACAAGCATACTGCTTTGGCGCTCCAGGTTGCAGAGACCTGCAAGGACGTGCTGCGTACAAGCTGCATGGATTCCTCCCCTGAGCAAAGCGAACTTCTCTGGGCGATTGAATCGTTTGATCGCTATGTCGGGAACGAAGAGATCTGCTTGGCAGCTCTGGAAGCTTCTGTGCAGTCGGAGCCCGTGTCACGGTACTCGTGGACGCACTTTGGTCTAGCTTTGATCGACTTCCAAAGCAAGAACGCTGCTCGCCTGGCTCCTGATTGCTTGCGATCGGCCGAAAAGCTTTCGAGCAGTGACTCAGCTGCAACAGCTGAGCTCAGCTACTTGAGTGCGCTTGTGGACCTTCACGCTGCAGAGAATGACCAGGACGTTGCCTGTCGAGGCCAGAGGCTCGTGCGAATGCAGCCATGGAACCCGCACGCGTACGCGCTGGCAGGAGCGGGCTTTATCAAACGCCATTCGTTCCGTCCTACTGAGAAATCTGCCAGCGCTTTGCATGCGGCCATTCGATTGCTCGAAAGGGGACTGCGCGTCGCTGGTTCCCAGCCATCAACTGAGTTTGAGCAGACCCAACTTCTCTGGCTGCTTGGCTGCTGCTGGTCTCGACTTCAAAATCCGGCCAAGGCCGCAGAGCACGCCGACCAGGCACGCGCTATCCTCCAAACACTGGAAGATTGTTCGTCGGTGGATGCGCTGCTGCTTGACGCTCGCCTGCTCTCCATCTCGGACCGATCTGCTGCGACCAAGTGCTATCGCCAGGCGCTTTCGGCCGCGGCTTCGCCCGACCGTGTGCTTGCGATCCTGTACGAGCTCGGCGCTCTGTACGAGGAGATGCATTTCAGCGACTGCGCGCTGCAGATTTGGAAGAGCGTCAACACTCTCTCATCTTCGGAGGACGCCGGCCAGTTCTTCGCAACGCTGCGGTCCGCGATCGTGCACGGGCGCAAGCAGAACACCAAGACCGCCAAGAAGCAGATCAAGACCGCGATCTCGCAGGCGCCTGCGGACTCGACAAAGGCCACGGTGGCTCTGTTTGTGGAGGGCGTGATCGCCAAGACCAGTTAATGGATTCTAATTCAAAGGCAGCTCTAACAATGCTATTATCATACAGTGGCGTCATGCGGCCCCAGCGCCTGCAGCAGGAAGTACTCGTCGTTCGGCAGCAGCAGCAGCGTGTAGTTGTTGCTGCCGTTGACCACGTAGCCGTGCTCGCGCTTGAGCTTGGCCTCTGTCTGCGTCCAGGACACCATGGCGTCTGGGAAGCCCCAGCCCGTGAGCGCCGCCCACGGCACTTTGCCGCTGCGCACGGCCTGCTGGGCCTTCTCGAACACGGTCTTGCCGAACACGGGACTAATTAGGCCTCGCCAGCGTACGCATGAGAGCTGGCCCTCGGCCTGGCACTCGATGGCATCTGGAATGCCCGTGAACGTGGACACGTACTCGTCCGGCAGTTTGCGCTGGAGGACGTCAGTGAAGCGGCAGGCCACGAGGCCCAGCCAGTCGTAGGCGTCGCTCAGCGCCGCTGACAGCGCTTGCTTGCGCTCTGGGCCACTGCAGGCGGCAGCCTCGCGCTCGGCCAAACCGGCGAAGAAGCTGGCGAACTGCGGCATGAAGACGTCTGGGATCTGGGTCAGCTCGGTGCTCAGGTCGACTCGCTTGCGCTGGATCTCGTCGTCGTTGCCGAAGATGATGGTGCGCGGCGAGCCGCTCTCTGTGTAGGCGCAGACCATCATGACCATGGGCTCGATCTTGGACTCCAGACACTCGAGCACGCGCTGGCGGAACGAGGGATTGGAGGCTTCTCCAGCGGGTTCTCCAGTCGAGGCGAAGGCCTTGCTTTTGAGGTCCAGTGTGATCACGTAGCGCTGGCCCAGTCGACTTTGAGCCGTCCTCAGCGCGCGCGTCATGGCGTCGCCGTACTTCTTGCCCACGAGCCCCAGCTGCTCGTACGTGGAGCTGTCCACCAACAGCAGAAGCTCACCGGACGGCAGCAGCATGGCCGTGTTGGCACTGTCGAGAGGCACGCTCTTGGGCATCATGAGCACCTGGCCCTGCAGCACGTACTCCTGGATGAATCTGGTCGAGAGAAAGACCGAGAGCGGCGAGCGGATCTCGTAGAAGAACGAGTTCTCCCAGCGCAGCGTCTGTGCCACGGCCGCGCCATTGGCGTCCGGCAGACACAGCTCCAGCTGCTGCGCGACAGCCAGCGATTGCAGGATCTCCAGGTGTCTGGATCCCGCGTGGCCTAGCGTCGAGTGCCAGACCAGCGTCCGGGCCGCCGGGTACGCGCTCTCGCGCCGCTTGTCCTGCACGCGCTTGCCACCGCCGCTCACCATCGGTCTCAAGTGGATTGAGTGTACCTAAGTCCAAGACTAAGTACGATGCGTACTTAGTGGAGAGCTCATGACTGGGGGGCGGCAGTGTGTGGTTTCTAAACCGAAGGAGCTTCCCCCCGCTCAAGATGAACCCACTGGCCAACTCGAATGAGCCGGCGGAGGCCCAGAGCATCGGCCGCAAGCACCCGCGCGCCACGGTGAGCGCGTACCAGACGCAGCAGATGCAGCAGCTCCAGCTGCAGCTGCTCATGGCGCAGAACGGGCTCGGCATCGACCCGGCGACCGCCGTGAGCAACGGCGAGATGGACAAGAGCCAGGAGGGCCACGAGGACCAGGAGCTCACGGCCGTCGAGGCCCAAGAGGACGTGGACGACGACGAGGACGAGGACGACCACGAAGTACAACAGCAGGAGGCAGCCGGCTCGCCCTCGAACGGCACGCCCTCGGGCCGCCGCATGCGGCTGACGCTGGGCCAGAAGCGCGAGGTCGTGGACCTGGCGGCCAGCAAGAAGTTCACGCACCGCGAGCTGGCCGAGAAGTTCCGCGTGGGGCGCACGACCATCACTAACATCTGCCGGCAGGAGGACCTCATCCGCACGGAGACGGACTCGGCCGACGCCACCAAGAAGAAGCGCAAGACAACCAAGTGCACGTACGACCTGCGCGTGCTGGACGAGTGTCTGCACAAGTGGCGCATGGAGGTCAAGGTGAGCAGCCCGGACACCAAGCTCACGGGCACGGTGCTGCAGCAGAAGGCCATGGACATCGCGCTCAAGATCCTGCAGGAGCCGTACGCCGATCTGCCCGAGAAGGTGCGGCTGGCGCTGTCCAAGTTTTCGGCCTCGAACGGCTGGCTGGACGGCTACCGCACGCGCTTCGGGTCCTTCAGCTCCAAGCAGTTCCACGGCGAACACAGCGTGATCAAGAACGTGGACATCCAGACGCGGCTGCGCGAGCTGCACCACAGTCTGAGCCAGGTGCCGCTCGAGGACATCTGGACCGGCAGCGAGTTCGCCGTGATGTACAAGCCCCAGAACGCGCCGCCCAACGCTGCACAGCAAGTGGGCGACGCGCCCGGCGCCAACAGCTCTGGCCGGTACACCGTGTCGCTGTTCGTGAGCGCCGCGGGCGAGAAGTTCGACATGCAGGTCATCGGCGTGGACCGCAATCCGCTGCTGCTGGAGGGCGTGAACACGCAGCAGGCGTACAACATCCACTACGGCCACTCCAAGTCGGGCTGGCAGGTAGCGCACACGACCGTGTGCATGCTCAAGGCGCTCAACGCACTGGCCAAGACCCGCAAGCGCACCTTCCGCGTGATCCTGGACAGCGCCGTGCCGCACGTCAAGGCCGCCATGATCCTGGACTCGCAGGGCGACCAGCGCACGTTCTTCGTGTACGACCACCTGCAGATCTACTTCCTGCCGCCCAACTTCAAGAGCCCGCGCTTCCACCCGTGCCATTTGGGCGTGATCCAGGCCTTCAAGGCCCGCTTCCGCTTCGAGATGATCGAGACGCTGTTCAACAACTACCGCCAGTGCGTGGTGAACCAGGACCTGCACGGCTTCCACCCCATGCGGCTGCTGCACACGCGCAACGTCTTCCACTGGTTCTACGTCGCGCTGCACAGCCTGGACAAGCACCTGATCCAGAGCTGCTGGATCCACAGCGGCCTGCTGCCCACGCAGGCCATCGCCAGTCTCAATACCAAAGCCATCCTAATGCACAACGGCGAGGCGTCTGCCTCCAGCGGCAGCCATTTAGCGCCCGGCGCGCCGCAGCCGTCGGCCACGTACCGAGACCTGCAGCTGCTGATGAACGAGATCACGCAGCTGGCGCCGGACTTCCTGCGCTGGATCGGCGTGAACGACCCGCAAAACGCACAGGCATACGTGGAGACGGAGGGCAACGCGTCCGTGACGGACCCAGGCATCGACGAGGTGCAGATCATCCGCAGTGTGCTGCAGAAGCACGGCTATCTGTCCACCAAGAAGCTGGACGACGCCAGCCATGCCAACGGCTACTGCGAGACGACGGACGACATGGCTGACGAGCAGTGCCCACGGCCGGAGGAGGTACTGGCGTCCATCGAGATCCTCAAGAAGTACCTGCGTCTGTCGCGAGAGCAGATCCCCAGTCGCGTGAACGCCATCGTGGAGCTCAACAAGATCAAGAAGTCCACGGCCGGCATGCAGGACGTCTGAGCCAAGTAGGAGCAAAGAGTGTTTCATAAATATCAAAGTGTGCGTTGCTATGTGAAGGAACTGAGGGCCTCAGGTGGCATCGCTCGGGACGCGCATAGCTAAGCTGCGTCTTGGGATTGCTCGGCGATGGACGGACAGCGGCGGTGGCGTCATATCGATCTCTTCCTCCACCGACTGAACGGACCGTTCGGCGATCGCTCGCTTCTCGGCGTCGCGCTGCTTTCGCGCGTACGACACGAGCGTGCGCAGAGCACTCATGAGCCAGTCGCGATGGCTGGAGCTCTGCGTCTCGAGGTCCAGCGTTCGGTCGCAAAACACGATCGAGAGCGAGCGGCTTTCCTTCGGGATGCTCGAGCTGTACTTGCGGAAGACCGAGGTCGATCGGCCCTCAGCGATCTGCATCACGTCCGCCAGGTCCACGGGGTCGCTGAGCCCGCCGCGCTTGTGCTGCCATTGCAGCGTGCCGCAGCGATTGCAGTAGAGCCGCGTCTCGTGGGGCCCGCCATGGCGACCGTACTTGACCAGCGGGAAGAACATGTTGACGGCCTGGACCAGGTAGAACCGGTGCTTGCCGCCGAAGCGCAGAGCGAGCTCCACGATCTTCCACCGCGCGCCCTCGACGGACTCGAGCTCTTCGTCCGTGTACAGATACGACTTGCGCTTGCGCCGGAATGTGAGTGTGTCAAACAGCCGAGGCGCGAGGCGCGAGAGTGCACCGCGGCTCTTCCAGCGAGAGTGGCCGGTCGATCTTGGCGGCGCAGAGCCATCCTCCGCAGCCGACGAGTTCGCTTCGCTGGCGCTGGATGCGGACGAGGAAGGCTGGTACGGACTGGGGCACGAGTTGCCTCGGCGTCGCGCAGGCTGCGAGTCGCTCTGGCTGTTGTGCCGATCCGCGTCGTCCTTCAGGCCGATCACCAGGCGGCGCACGCTCCTTGTGAGCGGATCCTGCGCCTCGGACTCTGGGTAGAACAGCACCGAGTGGTCTGGATGCTTGCTGACGGTCGTGGGGTACGTGAGCTTGCGGGCTCGGCTCAGCTCCTGCTGCTGCTCCTCTTCGTCCTCGTCCTCGTCTTGATTTGATGTGGCCGAGAACTCGTGCGGGTCGCTGTCCAGGCTCTCGCTCTCAATGCGCCGGATCAGCTGCCGCACGCTCGCGTGCATGTTCTCGCCGTCAAAGTCCAGCTCTTCGTCGTCGCCGCTGGCGTCTTCCTGGTCGACCGAGTGACAATCTGCCGCTTCGTGCGCCTGGCGCTTGTCTTCCTCCTGCTGCAGCATGGCTTCCAGCTCGTTGTTGTCCATCGTATCGGCACACAAGCCCACGGGGCGGAAGGCGTGATGCAGATCCCCGAAGCTCTGCGCGCAGATCGCTTCTCGGCGCTTGGCCTCGTCCGCCGTCCAGATCTCCACTCCCGGGCGCGGCGGCAGCACATAGGACAGCGACTCGCGCTCGCCGCGGCTCTTGCCCAGCGAGATGGCGTGGCACAGCGGGTCGATAAAGTACGTCGTGAACCGCGAGTTGGAATGCGGCGGCGGCAGCAGGTTGTTGTCCCGCGGGCCCGTCATCTTGCTGTCCGAGTCCGGCCGCTTGGGGTCCTGGTCCTGCGGTCCGTCGTCCGGCAGGTGGCTGTTGCGCCGCAGGATCTTGCCCAGCAGCTCTCCGCCCGAGAGCGACGGTCTCGCGCCGCTGCGCATGATGATGGCGTTCTGCCCTCAAGCGTCGCCCGCTGCGTCTGCAGGCGTTTCCTTTCTACTGTACTTTTCCGTACCCACTGCCACACTGCGTACCCTCGCATGAGTGTAACCCCGTTGTACTGATTTGAGTGAATGGACCAGTGAGTGGCAGCCCAATGCCATTCGCCAATCACCATGAGCGCCAGCGTGCAGGCCGCCTTCGGGCTCTTTGACGACGGCGACAGCAGCGACGACGAGCAGCAGGTCGCTGTCAGCACGCCCTTGCAGCAGCTGAGTCTGCTGCCGCCGGCCGCCCCTGTTGCAGCGACGGCCAGCAAGCCAGTGGCCATCGCCAAGGAAGACACGCGCGTGCTGTACGCGCCCTGGGACGACGTTCGCCCGCTCACTGTCGGGCCCATTGAGCTCATCAGTAGCTACGCCGACATCGGCGGACAGCGTGGATATGTGGCCTCGCGCGACTTGGAGCCAGGCACCGTGGTGCTCGTGGAGCAGGTGTACGTGCCGTGGCCGCAGGACGTGGAGCAGTCCGATCCGGTCTTCTTCATCGCCACGCTCGAGTCCATCCTGTCACGCGAAGACTACGAAGACATCCTCACGCACCTGAGCTATTTGCACCCGCAGCGCCTGGAGGAGCTGCCTGAGTCGCTTCTGACGGCTGGCCGTGCGAAATACAGCGACCAGATCGACGAGTTGCTGGACAACTTCGCGTCGCTCGCTCTCTCGCACGACGCCATGCTGCAGAAGGTGTTCGCCATGCAGTGCAATGCCTTCGACAGCGGCGTGTTCCTGTACAACGCCATCTTCAACCACGAGTGCAACCCCAACTGCATCAAGTTCACGCCCGAGTCCTCCGGTCCCGGCGTCTCGGAGGTGCGCGTGACCAGGAAGATCCTCAAGGGCGAGCCGCTGTCCATCTCGTATCTCTACCCACGCGAGCGCAGTCTGGCCAACCGGCAGCAGAACCTGCGCGAGCAGTTCGGCTTTGAATGCGTCTGCCCGCTGTGCCAGCGAGGCGACAGTGTTCTGCCGCCGCCGGCCGCCACGTCGCCGCCAGAGCACACGGTGGACATGCTCGAGGTGGAGAAGGCGCTGGGCGTGGCCGAGGAAATGCTCAAGGACAAGTCCCAGGCCGCCCAGGCGCTGCACATCGCGCTCGAGTCGCTCTCTGACGCGCTGGAGATCGTGGCGCACGACCACATCGTGCTGATCCGGCTGCACAAACTCGTGGCCGACTGCTGTGACGTGCTGCTGCGTCAACGCCCGAGCCAGGACGTGAGCGAGTACGCCATTCTGTTCCTACGAAGCAGCTACGAGCTGCTGGAGCTCCAGCGCACGTACCTGAACGCGGACCACATGGATCTGGCGCGCACACTGAACGACGTGAGCCAGGGCATCCAACTGCTGCTGTCGTACGACCCCAAGGTGCTGCTGGAGGAGTTCACCGAGTGGGAGAGCTTCCGCCAGGCTTCGTCCGTGGAGAACGAGTACCGGAAAGAATATCGTCGGATCAAGCGACTGTATGAATAGATGGTGTTTACTCTCTTTAGGTCGTCAAAATGGCTTTGTCACGAGTGAGTGGGCTGCTGCTGAGGGTTCCGAGTGATGCGAGGCAGTCTCTTCCCGGAAGACGCTGCTTACAGACGCAGCTTGGCCATTTCCACGTTCAGGCTCGACAAGACCCAGCGCACGACGCGGCCATCGAGTGCTAAGGACAGCAAAAGCATCAGTATCGGGGCAACAAAAGCTGGCTTGGGTGAGCTGGAAGTCTCACCAGACGTCGTGAACTCCGAGACGCTGCCGTTGGGGGACGTGCGGTAGGCCTGGATGTCGGTGATGGTGCTCTCGTGTTTCCTGCATCAACAGAGTGTGAGCGCTTTGGACGAGGCTGGATCGCAGAGCTCAAGCCACGTACGTCCACAGCTGACCCTTGTCGCTCTGCGTGGCATCAAAGGTCTGGCCACGAACAACCTTGCTCTCCCACATGCTGCGTGCTGTTGACAGACAAGAGTGTCAGTCTAGAGACACAGAATCAAGAGCTAGAAGAGCCTTCTTTACCAGAGCTGAAGCTGCCCGTGTCGGCCTTGGCAGCTCCGGCCGACTTCTTCTTGTCCGCAAACTCCAGGAACGACCTATTGGACACCATCTCGTTAGGCTAATGCGGCAGCAACTCCATTGCAACGCCAGCCAAGCGCACCAGAAGCCAGAGGCGTCAGCTGAGAACAGCAGAGCGTTGAAGTCGTAGCCCACACCGGCCAGCGAGTCGTTCGAGAGGAACATGATGCGCGTGAGCGGGAGGTATGGGAAGCGCACCGACTGCAGACAGCAGCGACATGCAACATCAGAACCAGCCGAGGCAGACAACCGAAGAGCAGGAGCATATGCACCTGCACGCTGGGGAGCTGGCCAGGAGCTCCAAAGTGGACCATGTGAACGGACGAGCCGTGGCCGGCGAACGCCAGGCGATCGCCCTTGGGCGACCATGCCACGGCGTTGACCCAGGCGCTGGCGTTGTCGAACTCGGCCATGGGCTCTCCAAACGGAGCCAACGCCTGGAACGGACCGGCATCCGGCGGGCCGTCCACGTCGGCGATGTAGGCCGAGAAGACGCGGCACTTAAGGTCCGAGCTGCCGGTCACCAGCAGCTGGCTGTTCGGGTGCCAGTCCAGGTCAATGACGCTGTTGATGCGAGCGATCATGGTCAGACCACGTGCAAGGAGGCCATAAACAGCGACTGACAGAGAGCCAAACGTACGTGGACTTGTGCTTCTTGATGATCTTGCTCACCCACCAGTTCTCTGCCGCCTGGTAGTAGCACACGGACACGCACTTGGCGCCGCTGCTGACTGCAAACTTTTGCCCTAAAGCGCATCGATCAGAGCATCAGCGTCGTCTGAGCTTCATGCAAGAGAGACCAGTCGCTCAGCAGACGCACCGTTGGGGCTCCACTTGACGTTGATGGCAGCTCGCGTGATACGCAACACCACGAGCGACGGCTTCCACTGGCGAGAGGCCGGCTCGTAGGTCCACACGAAGGCGCCGCGGTCGTGCGAGCAGGACACGAGCAGATCCGTGACCGGCGACCAGTCCAAGCCGCTCACCAGCATGTCATGCTGCAGCAACCAGCAACCATGAGCCTCTCAGGTAGTAAGCAAGATCGACGGATTACGCACCTCGGTGAGCACGGCCTCCTTGCGCCACTTGGTGGGGTCGGCCTGGTGGCAGCCGGAGTAGATCCAGATCTCGTTGTTGTTGGGGCAGATGGCCAGCTTGGAGCGGTCCTTGTTCCACGCGTGGCAGGAGATGCCCTCCGCCAGGTGCCACAGGTTGGGCTCCGTCATCCTTCTCAAGAGCGAATTGTAAAGTTCAGAGGGGGGAGTGCGTGCGGCTCCCTTTACAAGAGCAAGTGCATGCTTCAACGTAATCCAGCTCTTATAGAGGGAGGAGGAAAGGGAAGCAGGGGGCTTGTGTTAAGAGCGTAACCATCCCAGGGGTGGAGGGAGAGAAGGTTACGCGTTTGAATTTTCAAAAGAAGACGCGTTAACAGTTTGTAACTCATGGCCGAGTTCATGCTGGGCGTCCACGCCATGGAGGTGCGTGCTGCGTCCTGCGTCCTGCGTGCGGCTGTGGGCCGGAGGACTGACGCGCTTCTCTCTCTGTGTGTTGTGGCTCTGTCTTCGCAGTGGAAGCTCGTGGAGCTGGAGCTCCAGCAGCTGCAGAACACGCATGAACTGCAGGCGCTGCACGAGTTCTTCCTCCGCAAGGAGGACCAGTTCATGGCCGACTGGGAGCGGCGGATCGCAGCGCAGGAAAAGCGCGTGGCCGAGAGCGAGTGGAGGAAGGAGCGCCAGGCGTTGCTGAGGCAGCTCCATCTGCAGACGCGGCGGCAGGAGCAGGAGAAGGCGCTGACAGGACCAGACACACCAGCTACGATCCGCAAGAAGAAGCCCAAGACCAAGCCGGTGGAGACTGCAGCCGCCGATCAATCGACCAGCAGGAAGCAGCAAGCGCGGCAGGAGAAGGAGGCAGTAGCCTCTGTAGCAGAGCCAGCGTCCGCGAAGGGTCTAGACACGCCAGCGACGGATCCTGTGGCCATGAGTGAATCTTCCTACACCTACAAACGCCCGAATGGCGATGGCGATGGTGATCTGCTGCGCATGCTCTCTCAAGGCCCGGCGAGCGACTCGGAGGGCGATGAGGCACCCATGAGCAGTCTCATCCTGCCTGTCACGCCTGCGAGATCCGCAGAGACGCCGCGCAGGCCGGCCGCCAAGAAGACGCCCAAGCGGCTGCTGCTGTCGGCTCGCAAGGAAGCCGATCCGCTGGACTTCGACTTTACGTTCAGACGCAATGCAGCGAAGGAAGCGGCGGCTGCAACTGCGCAGGCGGAAGGAGAGCTGCCGCCTCTGGGCAGTGCGCCGCCCACGCCGGCCGCCAAGAAGGCGCTCAAGCGGCGGAAAGAGGTCTCTGCTGCAGATAAGAGCTCGGACCTGTCGGCCGCAGCGAGACTGGTGAGCGCTGGCCCCACGGAGACCGACGTGGCCAATCCGCAGGACACGGATCCGTCGACTGAAAATCAAAAGGCCGACAGCCCAGAGGAAACGGAAGCGCAGGAGCCAGAGGACGAGCCCACGCCGATCGAAGACGACGACTACGAGAACAACCAGAGCGAGGAAGAGCCAGCAGCCAAGAGCAAGAAGGACTCCAAGACAGCGAAGGAGAAAGACGAGAGCAGCTCAAAGCTTGCGAAGAAAGCCAAGGAGCTCAAGGGCAGCAGCAACGTGACGCGGAGAAAGCGCAGCAAGCACCTGGACGCGGTGCAGGAAGCAGTGGCCAAGGCCGACCGACTGGCGCAGATCGCCAGCATGCAGGATATCTCGACGCCCAAGCTGCCTGTGAAGAAAGCCAAGAAGACCGGAGGTCTGGCCGAGAAGCGAGCGCAGTTCCAGCAGCTGCGTGCCAGCGGCCCTCATGCCGATGAGCAGAGCAACGAGACCGAGGTCGGCGAAGGACCGCCGGCCATCGTCAGTATTGGCGGAGCGACGGGCTCGTTCCTGCCCTACGTGACACCGCGTCGCGGCCGGGCACTGAAACGCAAGCGCGCGCTCCAGCACCACCAGAAGCAGCAGCAGCAGACGGAGCCCGAGAGCAACGTCTCGGACCGATCCAAGGATCGGCAGGCGCGTGTCAACGGTACCGCTGCCGCCCCTCAGTCCAATCCAGACCTGCTTGGTTCACTGTCCATGCTGTCGCCTCGCATTCCGCTATCGATTCGGAAGCGGTCACGCGTGTCGCCATCCAGCATGCTTGCTGCCCAGGAGCTGATCAACGGGAGCTCCAAGACGGCGACGGCCGTAGTACCAGAGAAGAAGCGCACGTCGGCTGCAAGCGAGAAGAAGGACGATGGCGCCGCGCGCGCAGCGGCAGAGTATGCGGCCCAGCGCATGAACTCGGGCCTCACCACGCGCTCCAAGCGCAAGGCGCTGTTCAACGCCGCCGGGGCCTCTGGCTTTGGCGCCAGGTCCTTCGCGAGCGCCGGGCCGTCCTACTTCGACTCGTTCGTCGGAGCGCGCAAGTA
Organism: Elongisporangium undulatum; assembly: GCA_023334555.1. Lineage (NCBI taxonomy): Eukaryota > Oomycota > Peronosporomycetes > Pythiales > Pythiaceae > Elongisporangium > Elongisporangium undulatum. The sequence continues at coordinate 45,947 of JAADVF010000040.1, forward strand.
AGTTAAGCAGCATGTAATACAGTCAGGAAGTTGGGATGTTGAAACACGTCTATGAGTCACGCGGTCCAAGTCCTAAGTCACTGCTGCGCGGCCGCGCGGTGCAGCTGGTTGAGCACGTCCACTGACTGCACGTAGTGGTCGGGCACGTGGTCCGGGTTGGCGATACTGGCGAGCTCCGTCTCGTGGGTCACGCCCGTGAGCACCAGCAGCGTCTGGCAGCCGCCGCGGTTGCCGAACTCAATGTCCGTCGTCATGCGGTCGCCGACCATGCAAGTGCGCGAGGCGTCCAGGTTGTACGTGGCCAGGATGGTCTTGAGCAGATCCTGCGACGGCTTGCCGATCACGGCCTCGGGGGGACTGAAGAGAACAGCAGCGTTAGGCTCTGGCCCGCAGAGGAGCAGGGAGAGGCAGACAGAGATACGTACTGGCCGATGGCGAACTCGAGCATCTTGACGAGACTGCCGCCGCCCGGGAGGATGGCGCCATCGACGGGGAAGGTCGAGTCCCTAGAAGAAGACACACGCGCGTGAGCCATCTCGACTACGAGACAGAGGTGATGGAGAGAACGATGTATCCTACGGGTTGGTGCCGATAAAGCGGCAGCCAGGGATCTGACGCACGCAGGCCGTGGCGTAGGCCATCTTGTAGTAGGACAGGTATCGGTCCAGACCCACGACGACCGCGCTCGTGTCGTGGTCGATCACGAACGGGTGCGGGACCTCCTTCACGTCGCTATCGGCCAAGCCGTAGGCCTCGTAGCCCTCCTTCTCGAGCTCCTGGCCCAGACCGGCCTCGCCCACGAAGTAGACCTTGCCCTCGATGCCCTGGTTCTTCATGTACGCGACCGTGGCCCAGGCGGAGCTGATGGGACAAGCAAGCAGAAACGCGTCAGGCGAGGGCGCTCTCCAGGAGGAGGGCATGTGTGATGCACTTACGTGACGATGTCTTCCGCCACAGCGTCGATGCCATGCGAAGCTGTTGGAGAGAGTGGCGGCGGTCAGAACCCCGCAGAGCGCTGGCACACAGAGCGATGCAACGTACCGAGCTTCTTGACGTACGTCTCTCGGCTCTTGGTCGAGTTGTTGGTCTGTGGCAAAGCGAGGAGGCGGATGAGTTCACACGCACGCCATGCACACGCACACAGTCAGGCCGACGGACGCACCACGAAGATCACGCGCTTGCCGAGCGAGCGCATGAGGTTGATCATGTCGTTGGCGCCCTGGATGGGCGTGTCTCCGACCCAGAGCACGCCGTCGCAGTCGAAGAGGAAGGCGTCCACGTTCTGGATCCACTGCGGCCACTGGGCGCTGGTCAGCTGCTGCGTCGTCGCCATGGTTCTCGTGCGAAGGGTCCGGCTGATTCGGCTCTGACAGCGCCAAGCAGAAGCGCGGCGGGAGGATACTGCCACCGATCGCCACATGCGCTGCATGTTGCTGATTTGGTGAATGAACGAGCTTACTTGGCCAATCACAGACTGCGCTCACATGTCGCAGGTAAAGCAGCGAATGAAGGTCGTCATCATGTCCGACAGGCCGATTGCGTCACGGAGGAGCTTACGCCCAAGGGGGGCGCTCTGTCTATTATAATGCATCCTCTACTGACATGCAGCCAGCCTACTCTACACGGTAGCCCAGTCGCCGAACTGCTGCAATTGGGCGTCAATGCGCTGGACCACGTCCTGGCCAAAGCCCTCGATGCCCTGCTCGTCCATCTGGTGCAGCTCCTTGGTCGTGAGGTAGACCACGTTGTCCGGACGCAGCGGCAGCTCCTTGCGCCAGCGCGCCATGTACAGCCGCTCGTGGCCGCCCTGGCGAGCGCCGCTCACGGAGCTGCGGCCGCGCCAGATCTCCTGGAAGATGAACTCGATCTCGTCCTTCTCCAGGTCCATGCGCTTGCTCTCGTGGAACTTGTCGCTCTCGCGCTGCTGCAGCTGGTGGTGCAGCTTGTTGCGCTGCTCGCGCGAGAGCCGGGCGACCGACTCGGGCGAGAACTTCTGCTTGGCCAGGTCGCACAGCACGTAGGCCGCCATGGACTGGCCGAAGAGCGCCGGCATCGTGCCCAGCACCGGGATCACGCGCAGACGGAAGTTCTCGACGTTACCGAACTCGTGTGGGTTCTCCGCACGCTCCTGCTCCAGCGGCAGCAGCTTGCACACGCTCTTCTCGTTCGAGAACACGGTCGTGATCTTGTCCGACGCGATGCCGCGCTTCTTGAGGAAGTAGCGGATCTTGGTCGCCAGCGGATCGCCTGTTCAAGCAAGTCCACGACTGAGCATGTGGGCAAGGGCAAAGGGCTCCAAGAGCGGATACACGTACGCACGACGTCCTTCAACGAGCCGATCTGCAGCCGCGTGGGGTCGGCCTTGGCGCCGGCGCCCGTGGCCGTGATGATCTTCAGGCCCTTGAGTGTCGCGGCCTCGAGCAGTGCGACCTTGGTGGTCACGTCGTCAATGCAGTCCAGCACGTACGTGGGGTTGCCTGGTCACACGTTGATGGATCCGTTAGCTACACTGGTCCTCCTCCAGCCACGAGAGAACCGACAAGACTTCCTACCGCTGAGCAGTTCATCGGCGCTTTCGGCTTCGAACATGAGCGCCACGTCCTCCACTTCGCACTGCGGCACGATGTCGCGCAGGTGCTTCTTCATGGCCGCGACCTTGGCCGTGCCCACGTCGGCACGCGTGGCGACCGCGTGGCGGTTGAGCGAGCTGAGCGTGACGTTGTCAAAGTCGATCAGGCGCAGCTTGCCCACGCCGGAGCGCGCCAGCATGTGTGCGGCATGAGATCCAACGCCGCCGAGACCCACGACCACCACGAAGGCGCCCGTGATGTCCTTGAAGCCCTTCTCGCCGAAGAAGGCGTGGATGCGCGAGAGCTGCTCGGCATTGAGCTCTCTCTCGGCCGCTTCCGATCCCACGGATGGCTGCTCCTTCGCACTGGCACTGCGACCGGCCTTGTAATTGGACTTGCGGATGACGCACTGGGCCACGAGTGCCAGCGCAGCGCCCAGGCCGAAGGCGGCGGCCAGCTGCAGCTTATGCGGACCAACGGGCTGCACCATTTCCTGTCAAATGACGCGCAAATGGCTGGGGCAGGCCCAGTCCCTCGCGTCCCGAAACAGACAAAAGGTTGCCCGAAGGTAACTCAGATGTGCTGCTCACACATCACACATGGATTAATAGATAACGTTTGGATTTTACACGCTCAAGCGGCGTCGGATCTGCTGCCATTGCTGCTGGGGCTTCTCCGACGTCGTTTCCGCAGCTTCAGCTCTAGGATGGCCTCCATGACGCCGAGACGCTTCTCCTGCAGCTCCACCAGTCGCGAGCTGGCGGTCTTGTGGTCTTCTCGCATCTCGCGCACGGCCGCCGTGAGTTCTCGGATGGCCAGCAGCGTTTCGTGGGCCTCACTGGGAGCAGTCGTCTGCTCTTGAGCCACCGTCCCAGACAAGTCTTCGATAGCGCTTGTCAAGCCTTGCAAAGCATCCATCTGTTTCCGAGCAGTCTCGCTCGAGCCTGTTAGAGCGACAGCAGAGGAGGATTAGATCCTGAGAGCACAGCGCAACAACGATTGCATGAGTGGCCACGCACCTGAATCCTCCAGCGTCGTCACGTCCGGCTGAGCTTGGTCCACACAGCACTTCTCCTCTCTGGAAACTGACTTGTGGCGCTTCGCCTTCTTCTTCTTGGTCTTCTTTTTGGACGAGTACACGTCACGAAGACGCCCCCAGTACTGCTTGTACATCTCGCTGGACGGATCGCAATGCACGTTCATCTCCTTGAACGACTTGGCGTTGTACTCATCGTTGAGCGACTTGAGCTTCTTGGCCACGCGTTCGTTGTTGTTCTCAAAGTCTTCCGTCTCGGAGAGCGCCGATTCCAGCGAGCGAACGCTGCGACTCGTGGACGGCAGCAGGATGGAGGCCAGGGAGTGCGATGGATTGAGCGCCCGACTCACGTTGTCGTGCATGTTCCGCCATCGAACGACGTCATCGCGAGACTGTGTCACCGTAGCAGCATGAAACAGTTTAAGATTGATCCATAGATTGATTTCATGCATAACGCCATTAGTATCATTGCGTACCTGTCCATTGGTGGCTGACGAGCAGCCGCTGGCGACGGAGGCAGTGTCGTGATGCACTCGACGGTGGGCCACTAGGGCATCCGGGATGAGCGAGAGGTAGGACTGTGCCTTGACCAGTGGTGGAGGCGCCTTGTGGAAGGTAGATGGCGGAAGAGTCATGAGCTGATGGCCCATCGATGGTAGCGAAAGCGGGGGCGGCCCCGGAGCTAGCACACTCTGCTGCTGGCGTTGGGAGTAAAGAGCTTTCGGCTCAGCCGCAGTGTCAGCTAGATGTTGGATGTTGCCGGCCGGTCGCAGCTCACAGTCGCAGTCTCCACCTTCCTCGTGCTTGTGCTCCTCGTACTCGTTGCGGACGTCGCGTCGTTGTTCACTTCGCAGTGAAGCAGCAACAAGAGACGGCGCTTGCTCTCTAATGGCAGAAGTCGATACTTCTTTGGGGTGCTGGCTGTCGGTAGCTGCTGCTGCTGGCGACTGGGCTGCTGCTTCACTGAGGCTCTTCTGGATCCGGTGAGAGTTGGTGCGCTCCTTGTGCACTTCCCACGCGCGCGTGCGGAAACTGGAGTTCATAATCACCGGCTTGGGCTTCTTGCCGCCGTGCACCGCGTAATGCACGTGGCAAACACGGCAGAGCACGAACCGTCCGGCATCGTCCAGGCTGAGCACGTCCTTGTCGGCGCGCACGCTCTCGGGCCACGCTTCGGCCTTGCGCTTGGGCATCCGCAGCTTGCGCTTCTCTTCGTGGGTCAGAATGTGGCTGTAGGCGTCTCGGAACGCGGCGCGGTCGCTGTCTTCGTCGGCGTCTGCGCGACTGTGCGAGGCCACGGACTGCGCGTGCCCGTCCAAGCGCTTGGCGTCTTCGGGAGACTGTTCAGTTTGCATGAGCGCTGTGATCAGCAAAGCGGTGGTTCCATGAGGACCACAGAAGGGGGAGAACGGGTGCAAGGGTACAGGAGAGGCAGCAGGAACAGGCAGCAGCACAGGAGCAGGACGCACAGGAATGACGGGGCGCAGCGGTCGCAGCAGGTTCGGCATGTACGCCGGCCGCTCTCTCTCGATGAAGATTGCGGGCCAAGGGAAAGAGAGAAGGTTGGGTACCGCTTAAAGCGGTACACCTCACGCCTACCTGGCAAAACTGATGGTTGTTGTAGGCAATGTCTTGGTTTCAGTAACAGTCAGCTGCACAGAAACGGCGCATCTCTTTACAGTAAACCGACCCCTGTTCCATAAGCTGCTATATATTCAATTTAAGAGGTAGGCACATTGGTCGTCGATAGCGAGGCCTAATATAGGACGGAGACGGGCCTAAGATAACTGACCCATTAGCAGCATGGAGAGCAAGCACATGATGGAGGAGGAAGACGTGGAGACGGAGGAAGACGTGGACATGACGGAGGAGGAGGACGAGCCCAAGCGCAAGAAGAAGTCCACGGCCTCCGCCTCCGTCTCTGCGGACGAGGACGACGACGAAGACACGGCAGACTCGGCCAAGGAGCAGGACACGGCCGAGGAGGATGACGACGACGACGACGAAGAGGAGGACGACGAGGACGAAGACGACGAGGACTCGGACGGTGGCGGCCGCAGCAAGTCTCCCACAAAGACCGGCGGCAGCAACAAGATCGAGCTGTCGGATCCGGACTCGATGCTGCGCATGATCCAGAGCCTGCCGGAGCACGAGCAGCGGCGCCACGAGCAGTTCCGACGGTCGCACTTTGAGCGCGGCGCCATCAAACGGGTGCGTGTGCAATCTCCTTCTAGCGCCTGCGACTCCATGACTGATGAGATGGCGTAGTGCATGGCCAAGGCCATTCAGGAGTGCACGGCGGGGGACAAGAGGCCCGCCAGCGTCACGCAAGTCATGGCGATCGTGATGGCGGGCATGACCAAAGTGTTCGTGGGCGAACTCACGGCCGAAGGTAGGCAGAGGAAGTGCCACCCAAAACCCGCATGATAGTCCTCCTGTTGACTAGTTGCTTGTCTGGGTAGCGCGGCGCATCATGGAGAAGCAGGGCGAGACAGGGCCAATCCAGCCTCGACATCTGCGAGAAGCGCACCGCAAGTACTACAAGCGACGCCCGCTGGCTCGAGGACGCAACCTGCGCCGTCTGTTCGCCTAGGCTAGGGCCGGTATTTACCGCGAACAGGATCAGCCAAGGCACTGCATGCATGAAAACGAGAGTCCATTATATAAACGTATAGCACGCAGAAGGACCCAACACGATCGAGCTATCCATACATGACATGTAGTGATCGGCACCTGGTAGAGCAGTTAAGGGGCGTCGTATATATTGCGCTTGGTCAACATCGCTTCAAGGAGAGTCTTCATCACGTCCAATCGCTGCTCCTGCAGCTCGATCAGACGATTGTTGGCGGCTTTGTCGTCATCGCGAATGCCGCGCACCACATCCATGAGCTCTGCAAACGCGTCGGCCCGGGCGACAGACTCCTCGCCTTGCTTCCTGCTCTCACGAGCCAGCATGGAAGACAGTTGCTCGACCTCGTTGAGCATTCTCTGGTGGTGCAGTGCGTGGATCTGCTTGGACGCCTCGTCGTTTGACCCTGTCAGTGCATACTTTGTGAGATTATGACGGAACCAACACGCAACACAATCCCTTACCAGCAGCTGCGCTCACGACCGGACCCGGCAGAACGTAGTCGCTGGTGCTGATGGTTTGCGGAGCACCGGACGAGGATCTGCTCTTGCTTCTGGATGTTTTGGACGAAAAGGCTTCGCGCAATCGGCACCAGTACTCTTTGCTCGTGGCGCTGGATGGGTTCACGTTGATCTCCGAGAACGAGTTGTCCTCGTACTCGCTGTTCAGGATCTGCAGCCTCCTGGTCATTTGCTCGGACGTCGTATTAAACGTCTCGGAGTCGGACTGGGACGACTCGTCGAGTGATCGCGCACTGCCGTTGGCTGGCTGGTGGTCTCCAGCAGAGCTCAGCGCTTGGGTCACAGTCTCGTGCATGTTCCTCCACCGCTGGACGTCGTTTTGCAGCTGCACAAAGAGTTGCAGATCAGTGTCTTCCCATCGCATTCCTCAGCCGGAAAGCCAACAGCTCACGTACATGAGTTCTCGCCTCGAACGAGGCCGCCCCGCAGTCGTTTTCTTCTGTTGTCGCACGGCTGGTCCGTGGCAATTGCGAGGTTCTGGCCATCTTGGAGTGGTTCATGCGCGGCCTGGCGAAGAGTCGAGGCAGAGGAGGCCCTGACGCCGGCTGGAACCTTCTCGCTTGCGGCTGCTGATGCTGCATTGGCGACACTTGTACAGGCGACGGCGAGTCGTTGATGCGACTGATCGTCTCTTGATGGCGTCCTTCCTGCAGCAAACTGCCATTGGAAGAAATCTGACGTAGCTCACTGGGCATGAACGAGTGCGAAGGCGACGCGGACTCGGCCTTCTCCTGCTCGCTCTGCATCTGCTGCTGTCTGCGATGGGAGTTCGTGCGCTCCTTATGTACTTCCCACGCACGCACACGGAAGCTGGCGTTCATGATCACGGGCTTGGGCTTCTTGCCGCCGTGCACGGCGTAGTGCACGTGACAGACGCGGCAGAGCACGTAGCGGCCTTCTTCGTCCAGACTGAGCACATCGTCGTCGATCAGGATGCTCTCTGGCCAGGTGTCGGCCTTGCGCTTGGGCGTGCGCAGTCGGCGCTTCTCTTGGTGCGTCAGGATGTGGCCCAATTCGTCATTTTTGCTGCCGTCCGGCCGACTGGTGGCGACGTCTCCGCTCACGACGGACACAGAAGCGACCGTGGCGGTGTGACTGTTGCTGCTGCTTTGGCTCTGCGAGCCCAGATCCGTAGCCGCCGCGTTAGGCGAGTCGCTGGCCGCGTGCCGCTGCAGCATGGCGTGGATGCGGGGCAGCGCCACGGGGGACCGCTTCATGGGCGTGCTGGCGTCCATGGCGATGAGAGTAGGACCCGATGGTTTCCGAAGTGTTACAGAAACTGGAACAAGGTACTGTACGCGCAAAAGGGGGGATCCGACTCTTCACTTGGAGTTTGTATGTGGCGTGGCTTTGAGCAGCGAATGTTCCATTGATTCAACCGGAAGAAGGAATTGATAAGCAGCGTTACGGTAGCAGCTTAGCAACGTTGTACCAATGTTATGCACTGGCAATTACACATGGGCTCACGCCTCCCAAACCATGGCATTGCCGTGAGGAAGCGGCAGCGGAAGCCCCAGAGGGTGAGCCATGGGCCTGCGCCCACCACCAGTTGCAGCTGCGGGTGCCAACGAAACGCGGATCCGACTTCTCCCATCTTTGTTCTTCATCATCTCTATGTCTTAACGGTTATTAAAAATCTATCGAACGCACCAAAAGGAATCCCCAACATGCAACCAACTACTGCGCCAGCAGCGCGACCGTCTCGTCGTCGCTCTGGTCGTCGTCTTCGCTGAAGCCGGCGTCTGGCGGCGGGCCTTGGGGCGATACTCGGTCTCTGCTGGAGCGACGGAAGCTAGCCACCGACGTAGGAGCCGAAGACGGAGCCGAGCTGAGCATGGAGGACGATGCCAGGTCGGTCCCGGGGTACAAGTACTCGTCGGTGCCGGTTGAGAGCAGCGTCGGGTCCTTCAGCAGCAGACTGATCTCTGGGAACGTCGGTCGCAGGTCTGGACTCGACTCCCAACACACACGCATCAGGCGAGCCAGGCCCGGCGGGCAGTTGATCGGGATGACGGGGCGAAGACCGTTCACCACGGCCGTCATCTGCATGAAACAAAAACGGCAGCAGGTCAGAGCAACTTCCCAACAAATGACTAGCTCAAACAGACGCACCAGTTGGAAGGGGTTCATGCCTTGGTCTCCGTACGGCTTGGTGCGTGACCAGGTCGAGTACAGGAGAATGCCGAACGAGTAGACGTCGCCCTTGGTGGAGCACTGGATACCGCCCATGGTCGCCATCTCCGGAGCCATGTAACTGGGCGTACCGACCTACAACAACAATACAAGGTGAATACATACTCGACCAAAGCCAATTCATGGCTCTTGCTACGCACCTCCGCAGTCATCGAGGTCATATCTGGATCAATGAGCCGTGAGAGGCCGAAGTCACAGATATTTACATCGTTTGTCTCGGATATGAGCACGTTAGCGGGCTTGAGGTCGCGATGGACAACGCTCCGGCTGTGCAGAAAGCCCATGCCGCTCACGATCTGATTGATGATCTTCATGAAGAACTTCTCCTCCAGCGGACCGGTCGAGCCCGGATTCTCAATGAGCGCGCTGAGAGACCGGGGGCAAAAGTCCGTGATAATGTACAATACGCGATTGTAGTAGCTGATGCCGTAGAATCGGACCACATTTGGATGATGCAATCGACTCAGGATGCCTACTTCACGACGGAAGAAGCTTTGGAAGTACTCTTGGCCTGTCACGGGACTGTATAGGCGCTTCACAGCAACGACGGAGCTGCCGCCGCCACTGTGAAGCAGACTCCGGAAGACTTGGCCGGAGGTTCCATTGCCGATCTCCATCTGAAGCGTCAGGGACTCGAACGGGATCAGCCAGTCCCGACTGTCGGCTGACACGAAATACTCCAGATCGGACATGTCCGAGATCTCCATATACTCCGATCGAGAGAAACTGTTCCTGCGGTTTACGAACGAGTTACGGTAGTTGCGTGGCTGTCGAGCAAGCTTTCGCATGGTGCACATGCAGAGACCGAGCGTGGAGAGCGCGATCGTGCCCAGAATCGCGACCATCATGAACGGGAAGTCGTACATTTCACAGCTTTCTCCGCCGTAGCGCACGTCACATTTGCAGATCGCCTTATCGTCCATGGCTAGACACGTGCCATGGCCGTTGCAAGGCAACTCACTTTCAATGAAACCCGGGCATAGAAAGCATTCGCTTCCAATATAACCTTCTGCGCACGAATTGCACGCCAATTTGCCTTCGAGTTTCCAGCCTTCTTTGCAAATGCATTCACCCGTGCCGTTTAGTCCACTTGAGCAGTGGCCGTTGCCACAATCGCGAGGGCACGGTTCACACGTCTCGCCAAAGAATCCGTCCTCGCAATCGTAGCAATCACTCTTGCTGCTCCATCCATGATGACAATTGCATTTGCCAGAGCCGCGGAGACCGTCTTCACAGCGTCCCTCGCCACATTTTCGACAGGACACACAAGTCTCTCCAAAATATCCGTCCATACAGCCCACGCAGTTGTTGGAGTCGGACCATCCGACATCGCAAATGCAGCGACCATCGCCGTCTTTGCCGGAGTTGCAATGGCCATGAGGGGCACAAATCGGGCATGATAGACAGTGAGACCCGAAATGCTGCGGCGCGCACTGACATGACATCGTCGTGGGGTTGAAATCCCATCCTTGATCACACAGCGAGCACCGACTGTCGGCGGTGTATCCTTCATCACAAATGCAGCCGCCATCGCCGGTGAGGGAATCGTTGCAGCGGCCGTGGTTGTTGCACGATCGACAGGCCGTGCATGATTTCCCATAGTAGCCAGGAGAGCACTCCAAACAGCGCGACTCGGGAGAAAAGCCCTCTGGGCATATGCACGTTCCATCTCCGTCAAAGCCGTGACTGCAAGTGCCTCCATCGCAGGGCTTACAAGGCTCGCATGTCTGGCCGAAGAAGCTGTCCATGCAGTTCATACAGTTCTGGGCCGCGTCGAATCCAACAGCGCACGAGCAACGGCCGCTACCGGTCAATCCGTCTTCGCAATTGCCGTGGGGAAAATTGCAGTCTGGACACTTGTCGCACTTGGCACCGAAGAATCCAGGCAGACACGTCGCGCATCGCGTGGCTGGGTCGAACCCTTCCTTGCAGATGCACACGCCAGAGCCCAGTAAGCCCGAGTCGCAGTGGCCCTCGTTGAGGCAGGGCTCACACAGATTCGTGCAGTTCTCGCCGTAGAATGCGCTGGAGCAGTCCTTACAGTCCAGGCCGTCGTATCCCTGTCTGTATAGTAGGACGCACGAGATCGGCAAGGATCAATACCACTCATCTCACTTCAATGACCGACCGCTGAGACAAGGAACACGTACATGCAAGCACAGGTGCGTGGGGACAGGTCGTTCGCGGCGCAGGTGCAGATGCCGTTGCCACTGCAAAACTCGGGCGATTCAGCGCTCCATCCAGGGCATTCTATTACGCACCACAGACCGTGTCAAACGCTACTGGAGAGTGACGCAAGCAGCAGCACTGCAAGGGCTTCACGTACCGGCGTTTTCCTGTGCTTCAATGAAGAGCGTTAGTTCTGCGTAGCCGACGAAGGACACGCCGCTCATGGAGCACACAGGTTGCGCTTCATGCGGTCCGTCCCACTCAAAGCGGAGCGTGATCGGCAGCAGGTTGGAGGTTACGGCCGAGCCAATCGCGCGACGTCCATTGGCTCCGATGACGCCATTTCCGTACGGAGGGAAGATGTTGAACATATCGTCGCAGTGCGGATAGTTGGCGAAGAGATACGCGCCGCTGGGGTATATGGGCGCGTCCAGCAACTCCACGTGATTGATCTGGAAGCTCTGCACGGCCCCCTGGCCACCCTCGGGCGACTCCCAATCGATCTGCTTGACGGCCGCCATGACTTCTGCCTGCATCCAATCACAAAATGAGTCTACGAGAGCCAACAGCGAGCGAGCGGCCTGGCTTCCGCACCTTACACAGCGTCTGTTGCGTGAGATTCAGCCGCTCGAACGTGACGGTGTCAGCGAACTCGCACGTGCCATTGGTCCACTGGAGACACCTGGCGATGACCTGGACCTGCTGCACCAGCGCCTGCACCGTGCCGAGCCACGCCAACAGTAGCGAGCAGCAGCTGATGAAGACCCGCACGCGCTCTCGCCTTCGCGCGGCCATGGGCGTGCGGCGGCGAAGGAGTCGCAGGCCGCAGTCGCAGTGGGAGAAGAAGGAGCCCGTGGCACTCAGAGAGCTGGCTCCGCCCGCCCGCGCGCTGGCCGTCGTCCTCGGGAACGCCCTCGATCCAGCCGATCGCCTCGGCCTGGAGCAATTGAGCCTGCTTGGGCTTGACAGGGAAGATCTGATCACGGAACTCGGCGTTTTGACGCCCAGGCGTTTTTACCACGCGTTTTTACGTAAACTACAGTTCCCCCGCTGTGTAAGAGACAATCATGGGTGCTCTGGAAGCGCAAGTGCTGAGCCGCCGCTGTCGACAGCCGAGTCTGCGCTTTCGTCTACTTTTCGATGCTGCTCAGCCGGTTGAAGTTCTTAGGCGGGCGCCGGTCGCAGATCTTTCCTTGGAAAAAAGCAGGGATCCAACCAGCATGTGCTTTGTAATGGTGGTAATATCGGCTCATGGAGTCATAGTGTATCAGGAGTTGTATGTTATTGGTACTTTTACTGGCCAGCCTCTATTCTATCGTGTGCTATTTCTACGTTTTCTATTGTGTTTTTTTTGGGGGGGGAGTTTGGGTTTGATGTGTGGAATGGGCTCATGCCAGATCGAGCAGCATGTCAAAGCACTCGTCCGACATCTCGCGGATGCGGTCGTTCCAGTGGGAGCCCGCGTTGTCGTGCAGCGCCGACGCGATCTTCTCGCGCGAGGACTGGTCGTGTGACAGGTACATGCCCATGAGCTGGATGTTGCCGCACACTTGGCAGGCTTCCTTGGCGATGAAGCTGTGCGGAGATCGGATGCAGGCTTCCAGACGAGTGAACACCTTCTCGAGCAACTCTGACGGGAAGACCAGGCCTCGCATCATAAACTGCGTCAACAGCCCGGCCATGTAGCGCACAAAGTGAAGCTGGAGTTGGACATTGCGCTGCGGCCACTTGCGCAGCATCCAATGCAGCAGGTCCTCGCCGTGCTCCGGGGAGAAGGTTGCGAGGCGGTAGATCACATCGCCCAGCGCTGCGTACGTGGTGGCGTCCACCGAGTTGGATCCTTCTGTGAACTTCTCGACGAGGTTGTTGTCTTCGTTGGACTTGCTCTTACCCGGAGAGCTACGAGCCAAAAGGCGAATGGCGTTGGCAGTCTCATCGCAGAGGGCCTTGACGCATCCATCCACTTCATCGGCGCTGTAACCGAATGCGTTCGGCGCGTAGAAGACATCGTGCTCGATCGTGCCGAGCGCTGCCCCAATGAACGAGATCATTCCCTTCATTGAGACAAAATCCACGGTGCGGGACTGATCGGCCGAAACACCGTCGACGCCTTGGTGCTGGTAGATTGCAAGAGCGGTCGACGTAATCGACTCGAGGATGAACTGTCGCTCCGATGGCATGACCCGGAACAGCGCGTGGATGACCGCGAAGTGGTCGTACTGAGCGAGAACATCGAGCCTGACCGCCGAGACGATAGATCGCGTGATCCATTGCTTGGTGAAGTAGTGCTGGATGAGCTCGGACAGCTCTGAACCAGCAACTGGATGCGCCTGCTTGGCACTGTTGGCGCCAAACAGCAGGTCAGACAGAGCTGCTTGGAACTTGAGCAGATCAATATCAGACGTGAGGCGCTTGGTGAGCTCGTCCTTCTGCTGCATCGGAGGCTGCAGATCGCAATCGTCTTCTTCAAAGTCAAAAACGCCGCCATGCTGCTGGCCACCGAGCAGGATCACGTTCAGCTCCTTGGCCACTTCAATGTGCGGCAGCAGGAAGCCCATGAGCTCCAGCACGCAGTCTTCCTTGTTGAAGTCGTCGACCGCATCGGACTTCTTCTTCTCGGTCTTGTGGCGGCCGACGCGTCGCTTCTGCTTTCGCCGGTTCGCCGCAGACTGTTCGGGCGAAGATCCAAGCCCATCGAGGTGCTCATGGTCCAGCAGACTGCCGGACTCGTTGAAAAACGCAGCGCAGTCGAACAGAGTCATCTCGCGCTTGGGCGAATTGTAGCGGGACATGTGTGACTCGCTAGGCGCGGAGCTCGCCAGCCGGCGGGAAGAGCGCGGCGGAGTCATCATGGTGTTCGGACTAATGTTCTCATCGTCCAACGGCATGCGGTTGGGCGGCCAGGACACTGCCGAGAGCGCAGACTTACTCGAGGGCAGCGATCCTGCTAAGTGGCTTCCTCGCTGGTGCGCGGGGATCCCTCGACTGCCGCTTTCCATGAACAAACCTCGCTCATGTCGCAGGTCCTGCATCGGATTGCGCTGCTGGTAGTGCTGCTTGCTGCGGTGGGACTTGGGCGTACCATGGCCGGATTCCGTGGCCCGGCCACGCTTCTCCATATCTCGCTGGTGCTTGAGCTTGCGCAGCGCCTTGCAGTTCATATCTTCCGCACTGTCGGGCGTCCAGCTGCCGCTCTGCGTCGGGCGTGGAGGCAGCTTGCTACCAGCAGTGGCCACGCGCGGAGACGCAGTCAGCGCCTCTTTCTCGTAGTTGGGGGACATGGCAGAGAGAGAGAGGAGGGAGCTCAGAAGCTCGCGAGGAGAGTCGCAGGGCAATGGGAGGCGGACGATGGACTCGAATCGGCAAATGGGCAACAATCGCGCGCCGCCGGCAAAGTCGTCGGCGCGGTAAAGTATGTACGCCAGGATGGCCGAATTTTTAGATTACTTGCAGAAGCCGAGATTCTTCTTATCCGGACAGTTGCTCTTTGAATACTAAAGTCAAGATAAATGCGCCTCTGAGGGAACCCAATGCGGTATCCGGAGAGTCCGGGGAGGAGTAAATGACGGATAAAGCGGAAAGCTTTCGTTGAAGCGTGCAAACGACAAGACATTTTGGCAAGGGAGCCGTTACCCTAATTTCGCACTCTAACGCAATATGTGTGTCCCCTTCCCCTTGGGTTTTCAGTAGCGTGAATCAGACGTTTGATTGAAAGGCACAAAAGCACGCTCAATGTGAGGCCAGGGGCTTCCAGACCGAGCCAAGCTCCGGAAATAACCAACGTCCAATTCGGAATCTTCTTGTGATTCCGCTCCTCGCGTCTGTTTGCGCGTGGGATCAGGGGTCTGAGTTGCCCGAGTGATGGTGCACCGGCCAAAAGAATCCTGTCGAATCTGCGTGACGCTGCGCACGTGTTCTCAGGCGATTGCCCCACGCGCCCGACGCTCTGGCAGATTCCGGCGGAGCAGATTCAACAGGCGTTTCCCCGCCCCAAGCGCCGCGCTTGGCCCCACATCGCAGGTGAGCAGAGGGCACTCGCTCTCATGACGCCCGTGCTGCAGATCCATTGTTCACGGAGCAAGTCCAAACTCCATGGGCGCCCAGAAGACGCCAGTGCACGAGCAAAACGACACTGGACACATCGCTGGGTTTGCTTCAAGCACTCGCCTTTCTGATAACACTGAACCAATAGCCAACGTCCGCCCACAAGCCCATTGATGCAGGACATACGCATGCGTTCTGACAGAGCGTTTTGTCTCGCAGTATCCAGTGCAATGCAATCGATGCTTACTGCGACAGCCAGCATATTGAAGAAGGGGGAAATCAGCAAAATGGCTTCCATGCGTCGCAACGTTGTGGAAATGCACGTGCTGGACTGTGCTTGCGCTCTGCTTGTCTTTAGTACCAGGCAGTCTGAGCTGGTCACTTCATCCGAGCTCATCAATCGGAGGTAGTTTTCTGCAGAACAGTGCCACATCTCCGAGGGTACCCAGAGTCCATCTCACACTGCTGGTGCGTAGCGTTGTACTCACGGCTGTACGTACAACGCATGGAGAGCGTCCTGATTTGGCAAATGCGTTTGCGCATTGACGAATCCCATGCGCTCGTACGCATCCCAAGCCTAACTGGACGACATCGATGTCAGCCGAGAAGTGTACAGTAACCAGAAAATGGTACACTGTACCGTTTCATGTCAGTCACTCTCCGAAGGTAATATAGGTATACATAATGATGCTATACCCAGGTGTATATCCTTTCAGATCAGATCTTCGCACTTAAGTCGTCTTTCTTGGTACGACTAGCAAAGGTACCTTGGCTCTTCAAAACACATGTTCCTGCAAGAGCTGATACGTCACGCGTCCGGCCGACACGTATGCGTCGGGGGGTAATTACGGCTTTACGAGGGCACCACGCGGCCGTTTTTACGCTTTTTACCGCTTTTGACCCCTTGGGGCCTCATATCCGCAAGAGAGGGAGTCATTTCGCGTTTCGCTAACGAAGGAAAAAGTACGGGGAGCTCTTGTCTCGCTCTCTCTGTCTGTCCATTGCCCCCAGCGGCTCACGCTCTCTCTCTCTCTCTCTTGATGCTGCTGCAGTGCGTTTCCTTCACCTGATCCGCCCCGTCATGTGCGTGCTGCCCGAAGTGGCGCAGCCGGACCGCAAGATCCCGTTCCGTGAAAAGGTGCTCTGGACCGTCATCACGCTGTTCATCTTCCTGGTGTGCTGCCAGATCCCGCTGTACGGCATCCAGACCTCCAAGTCCTCGGACCCGCTCTACTGGATGCGTGTCATCCTGGCCTCCAACCGCGGCACGCTCATGGAGCTCGGTATCAGTCCCATTGTGACCTCGGGCCTCGTCATGCAGCTGCTCGCCGGCTCCAAGATGATTGAAGTGGACCAGTCGCTCAAGGAAGACCGCGCGCTGTTCAGCGGTGCGCAGAAGCTCTTTGGCATCCTCATCACGCTCGGCGAGGCCGTGGCCTACGTGGTCTCGGGCATGTACGGCAACGTCTCGGACATTGGCGCGTTCAACGCCATCCTGATCATCGTGCAGCTGTTGTGCGCCGGTATCCTGGTCATCATCCTCGACGAGATGCTGCAGAAGGGCTACGGTCTTGGCTCGGGTATCTCGCTCTTCATCGCCACCAACATCTGTGAGAACATTGTCTGGAAGGCCTTCAGCCCCACGACCATCAACACGGGTCGCGGCACTGAGTTCGAGGGCGCGATCATTGCGCTGTTCCACCTGCTCATCACCCGCTCGGACAAGCTGCGCGCGCTCAAGGAGGCGTTCTACCGCCAGAACCTGCCCAACGTGACCAACCTGCTCGCCACCGTCTTCGTGTTCATCGTGGTCATCTACTTCCAGGGCTTCCGTGTGGACCTCCCGGTCAAGTACCAGAAGTACCGCGGCCAGCAGGGCACGTACCCCATCAAGCTCTTCTACACGTCCAACATGCCCATCATCCTGCAGACCGCGCTGGTGTCCAACCTGTACTTCATCTCGCAGCTTCTGTACAAGAAGTTCTCGGGCAACTTCCTCGTGCGTCTGCTCGGCGTGTGGCAGGACGTTGAGGGCAGCGCCGGCCAGACCGTGCCGGTCGGTGGCGCCGCCTACTACATGTCGGCCCCCAGCAACCTGGCCCAGATCATGTACGACCCCATCCGCTTTGTGATCTACGTGGTGTTCATCCTCGGCTCGTGCGCGCTGTTCTCCAAGACGTGGATCGAGATCTCGGGCTCGTCGGCCCGCGATGTCGCCAAGCAGCTCCGCGACCAGCAGATGGTCATGAAGGGCCACCGCGACACGTCGATCGTGCACGTGCTCAACCGCTACATCCCCACGGCCGCTGCTTTCGGCGGCATGTGCATCGGCGCGCTGTCCATGGTGGCCGATCTGCTCGGCGCCATCGGCTCGGGCACTGGTATCCTGCTGGCTGTGACCATCATCTACCAGTACTTCGAGACG
This sequence comes from Elongisporangium undulatum, assembly GCA_023334555.1. Lineage (NCBI taxonomy): Eukaryota > Oomycota > Peronosporomycetes > Pythiales > Pythiaceae > Elongisporangium > Elongisporangium undulatum. Next base: position 63,534 of record JAADVF010000040.1, read on the forward strand.
TTCGCCAAGGAGAACGCCGAGATCCCGCTCAGCGGCCTCTTCGGCTTCTAAGTTGGCTAGCCACACGTTGTCGGAGGGCCAAGGCGGAGCCTCAAGACCGACGATGTCGCCTGCCGGACCAGTCGGACGAAAGACTGCGCTCTGGTTGCGACTGCCGCCAGTGGACGTTCATACAGGGTGAATGGTTCCCGTTCAAGGAGCACTCTCAGGTGCTCTTGCTGAATTAATAGTTAATTTGGATAGGAAGATCAGCAAAGCGAGAGGCAGCGAGTGTGAGGCCGATCCCCGTTGCCCTCCCCGAGTGAAGGACGAACTCGGGGGAGCAGCGTCACTCCTGCCTCTCTTAGGTGCGCGATGAACGGTGCTGGTGGTGAAGCGACCAGACGCAGGTTGGAGTCCCCTGGGGATACTCTGGGCAGCGACCGTCGAGTCTTGGGCTTCTCTGAAGCTCAGCGACACGATATGAAAGAATATAAAAAGCTTTTCCCACATCAGTTGGTTGTCTACGGAGATGGCATTGATTGAGAGAGATGCAGGCTGATGTCACTACAGAGCTCGGCGGTTTGGATGTGCCGGAGGGCGGTTGTTGTTGCCAGTCGCAGCCATCGTGTCCACGTTGTAGTCGTGGAAGCTGCTGCTGTTGGTGAACGAGTCGCGCACGACGCCACTCGCTGTCCCGTCCACGAGGCTCCCGGCTTGGGATCCTTGCATCTGGCTTCGCTGCTTGGCCTTGGCTCCAGCCTTGAGCGTCTGGTACCACTTCTCATACTTGGCCAATTGGATATCCTGTCGTGCGCCACAAGCTATGAATACAGAGCTCAGACGAGATGGAATGGCTGAGCTACTCACTTTCTGCTTGCCGGACTCGATGAGCTGCGCAATCTGCTGCTCCAGCTTGAGCGTGTGGACACTGCAACCACAACCATTAGCAATCTTGAGGCTGACAGACACTTAACAATCACCAAGCCAAAGTACCTTGACGCGGTGTCTGCTCCAGTGGAAGGTTGAGAACCGCGATCGCCTTGGCTTCGTTGCTGCCGTCTCCATTCTTCCAGAGCTCGCTTGATCACGACGAGCTGCAACAAGGAGCCACGTCAGCTAGCCCAATGCGCGCAGAGCTACTGCGGACACACAAGTTACCTTCTGGTTGTAATGCGTCTTGAAGTTCTCCATGGACTCTCGGATCTCCTTGTTCTCCTCTTGGACATTCGTCAGAGACTCGCATTTCTATCATAAAGCAACAATCAGAGCCCACACATGAAAAACAAAGCCCAATCGAGCGCACCTTGAGCAGCGTCGTGTTTTCCGTACTCAGCGTCTTGACTGCGTTCAGAAGCCTCACGATCTCGTACTTCTGGTGCGAGATCGTCTCTTGCAGTTTTTGGAGCTCAGCGGCATCGGATCCTCGGCTCGAGTGCGAATCTCGTCTCGCGGACTCAGCAGACACGGGATCACGCTTCATCTGGTCGCTGCCGTCGTTGAATGCGCGATGGTTGGCCGGGATGCTGGCGCTTCTCTGCTTGTGAGCTCTGTCATCGATGGGCACACGCGGTCCATACTGCTTCTCCATCAACCTATCAGAGCCTAGCGTTAGACGACATGCTTTTTTGCCGCGTCTGAGGTACTCTGCTTCCTACCGAACGCGTTGATTTCTCATGCGAGAGGCGACGGCAGCGCGTAGTGTGGAGACTCCATCGATGGCCGTCGCATGGACGCCGACCGACGTTCTGCCCAGGCCAAGTGAGAATCTCATCACAACTGAACAGCACTGAGAACAACGCACCTCGCTTTCGTGGGCAGCAGACAGAACGAGTCCCCCAGAGAGGACGACAAGTGTCGTGACGCCATCAGCAGATTCGCCTGAACAACACACGAACGCATCAGACAAAAAGGGTACAGCATGAGCCGAACGCTCCGCATCCCTCCACCTTCTCAGAGTTGTTTCCTCCCGAGAGACCGATCTCGTTCAGCCGCTTCCAGAGCTCCTCCATCTCGGCCGCCGCCACGTTCAGTTGCGTCTCGACGGCGATCCCGGCCTTTGGATCCACGTACGTCCGTGGTTTGTCTAGGACACAAGAGCCAGTCAGCTTATCGGCCGCCTCGAGAGCATGATCCATACACATACCCATTGACTGGCGCGGAGTCTTCTGCAGGTCATTAAGCGTCGTCGGGTTCTCCAGTGGAGTTGGCGGCGGCGTAGCTGCTTGGCCCGAAGCTTTGGCATCTTCCGAAGCGGCGTTGGGGTTCTTGGCCCTGGCTTCGTTCGCCCGGCGCTCGTAATGGTCAGCCAGAAGCGACAGCGCTTCGATGGTTCGCTTGTCAGCGATCGTCTCGGCAGCGAGCAGGAATTTCTCGCTGGCGAGGCGGGCTTCTCGCTCGGCCGCTACGAACTGTGCACACACGTTCCGCATCAGTTAGCGACCTCTCTCTCCACGAGAACGCAGTCAACGCAGCCACAAAGCAGATCAGAACAGGCCCACGTACGTCTTGCTTCTTCAGCGCGTTCTCCGTGCGCAGCGCATGGAAATGGGCCTGCACGGCGGGCGCCGACGCCTCGGCTTCCTCGCTCGGAATCGTCTGCCACATCTTCACTTTATAATCAGGCCAGATGCGAAGCAGGGCACTCCAAATAGTGTGGTGCACCCAAGAGCTCATTTATGAAGAAATAGAAACGTTAGAAACAAATATATGCAACTGCAGTCTCCAATTGCCAACACTGCAACATGGAGAATGCGGACTTAGTGACCCACTCTTCGCTGCCTCCGCAGTCCGTTCCAGGCTTCGATGAGGCTGTGTCCATGATCGGCCAGGCCGTGAACTCCCCAGACTCTGATCAGATGTTCTTGGACCTGGCAAAGTGTTTACCCAGGCGCTGGGACTCCACTGGGACAAACAGCTGCACGAACCGAGTGGACGGCCTGGACTTCAGCGAATCCTCTGCCCGACCACCTGCTGGCCATCAACGTTAATGGGAGAGGTCTGCATGAAAGACCCAGCCTGTTTGATGCAGAGTCCCGGGAGATCACGCTGGATACGTCTCCACTGCTGGTGAACGAGCACCGGTCAACACCCCAGAAGAGAGCAAGCATCCAGTCCCTGCTGTTCATCAAAGGTCTGCAACAAGTGGCGCACTTTGTAGCGGAGCTCATCCTGCGTTCCAGCACTTGTATCGCAAGGAGCCGTATGCCAAGCGCAAGAAGATCCCCACGAAGAACGTGCCAATCCGAGTGGACGACTGCGGATACCAACTGGAGTAGCTTCTGTCCGGAAACCTGCGCTTCAGCTTCAACATGCGCCCAAAAGCACATTTGTGATCCACCGGATCGTTGCCATTTCAAAGAGCGGGAATCTTGGGTATTATGTCACAGAAGAGCTCATGGCCTGGTGGTGGAGAGTCCGACTGCATTCTACTCGATCTTGAGGAGTTCGCTTGCTGATCATTCCCAGCTGCAGCAGGTTCCAGAGGACCAGCTAAAGCGGGTGTACAGGTGCGATAAAGAGTGAAAGTTGGACGCCCCTCCCCCGAGAGCGTCGATCAAGATCTGAAGTAGCCACAAGAATGGAGCTCTCGGATTGGAATCCTACGATATAAAAAGTCATCGAGACAATTGCATTTGCGGTCACCACGCTTGCTTTGACGGTACTCGGATGAACGTAGCTCTCATTCTTAATTCAAATGCATCTCTACTCAAGCAAAGCAAGTTCTCTTTTTGATCTCCTTCCTGGCACGATAGATCTTGTGTCGTCGCTTAGCATGAGGTGCCAACGCATCAGAAGTCAACGTCGAACTCATCAACATCTCTGGTCGCTGCCTTGGGCCTTGATGTCGCAGACGCCTGATAAGCTGGCTCAGTCGATCGACCGCTGCGTCCGCCACTGGAGCCGATGAGTTTCTGCAGATCCACCTCCTCCTCTTCCTCAAACTCAGAGTAATCGCCCATTTTGCCTCCGCGCATGAGCTATTCAACATACGAAAACAACATTAATGATAATCAGCTGCGTGACTGGCCATGCACGTTACCTTCTGAGCCAAACGCGTGGGCGAGGCCGCCATGGACTTGAGCACATCGGCATCCCGCTCTTTCTTCTTCGAGCTTTGTTTGATAACAAATTTTGGTTAACAAGCCCAATCCAGACACCTAATTTGGAAAAGCGTACCTGGCGGACACCAGGCCAAAGGTTTTAGCTTTCGGTGGACTCTGGTGCTGAAGAAACGCAGTCTGGAGCAACGATGGCGTCTCTGTACGCTTCATGGAAGCGATTGGAGACGTGTCTAGTGATTTTGGCACCTCAGTCGATGCTGGCTTTGACGGAGATGGAGACTGAGCCGCCTGAGAGGCACTTGCTGGAGCTCCACAAACACTCAGCAGAAACTCTCGCAGCTAAAGAACTCACGAAAACGGCCTTAGAGGCGATCCAGTTGCTCAATAGGATCATCGATCAATACAATACCTTTCGCTGAGATCGTTTGTTTTCAGGGTCATGACTCAGCAGTGCGGAGCTGAACGTATCCACGAGTGCTGAACTTTCCAAGCCTTTGAGTGCGTACATTTGCTTCATGTGATTGGAAAGCAGCTTCCATATATCTGCAACATTGTGGATTCAGCATTCAGCATTCACGCCAAAGGAACAGCAGCAGGAGACGCACCCAATTCCTTGTCCTTGGAATTCTGGTGCACTTTCTTGATCCGTTGCTCGTTCATCACTCCTTCAAACGCTCTTGGTGGGAATAACACTAGCAATGCACCACAGTGGAGGCCTCAGCCAACTACTACGCTCTCATAGTGCAGCGATGGATGGAACTACGTACCAGGGCCAAGATCACAACAGATGTCCACAATGAGTTCGAAGCAGATGTCCGAGCCGAAAAATCCGATCTGCGCCTTGCGTCCACCAATGGCCATCCTTCATTCAAGCACGCGCATGAGCTCAACCACATTACTCAACTTCTCAACATGAAGCATATCCGTACTTGACAAGCTCTCGCTTTGTCTCGTATGGTGAGCTGTTCAAAGTCCCACTGAACCGGTCGCCATCGGTTGCACCTTCCTCAACTCGAGCCATTAATGCCTCCAGAGCTTTGGCTCGGTCCACCATAGAGAGCTTCTCGGTCGCAGAGGGTTTGATCTGGCCGCATTTTATGATTATAAAACGCACGCCACCAACACTTAATACAATGCAAAACATACCTCGTCGACGACAATTGGTACATCGACCGCCTTTGACTCCACGTCAGCTGTCTCGAGCTTGGGCGTTGAGTCTTTCTTGACCGGAGATATCAACCCAGACACACTTAACGAGTCATCTGAAAATACTACGCTGGATGAGTCATACTGGCGGCTGCTCTCGTCCGAATGCAAGCGAACAACTGATTGCTGCACATCAAGAGACTGGGAAATGCTCACGGAGTCATCTGAAAAGACAACGCTGGAGACGATGTCATGACTTGGTAGGTCAAGCTTTTCACTCATAGACGCCTCTGGACTCTTGTTCGCATGTGGAGAGCTGCTGGTAGTAGGTACTTGAATCCAATCGGAATCTTGGCTTTGAACTGACAAGTCAACCGGTGAATTAGCGAAACTGAGCAGCTTGCTCTCTTCAATGGTAGCAATCGGAGACGCTTTGGCCTGCGACGTTTCTCCAATATCTTTACTTGGGCTCGTTACTCCCAATTCACTGGAGTTTGGTTCATCAACTGGAATCGGAACGACGTAGTCATCCGACTTGTGGAGCGGCGACTCCAAGACCGTCACGTCGGACTTGCTCAAGTCATCCACTGACTGCGATTGGCGATTCCAGTCTGGAACATTGCTGGACTGGTTCGAGTCATACGAATGTATAATATGCAGAGACAGATCGACCGTTGGGCGCTCTTCAACAGGCAGACTTGAACTCGGCTTGCTCTTTGGTGGTAAATTGCTATCGGCCACCATCGAGTCACTTAACCCTTCAAACGACTGGGACACTTGGTCCACTGACTGAGATAACTGAAGAATTCCTTCTCGATCAGACGCGATCATGCTCACGGCTTCCACTGACTTGGACTCACTAACTTCAATTGTCTGCTTTTCAGTTTTCAGCAGAGGAATAGGACTTAAATTTGTGGGCAATGGCCCCACTAACACTGGCGACTTTTCCTCCCCGACGGAGGCTTTACTCTCACTTGCCACAAGCAGAGCATACTCCGCATCTTCTGGCACCAGCACTTTGATGCTGATGGGAGACTCAGCAGGCGAAGGCTTCCTGGTGACTTCCATATCCGAACTACCCACTTCTTCCGTATTGTGAGGTTGTTCTGCTGCATCAAGAGCAGGCACTGAGCTGATCACCATAACTAATGACGGCGCTGGCTTCATCTCCAATGATTGGTTGCTGGTAAGTTCGCGCTGTGAACTTGATTCCATCGCCATTCCAGAAAACACTGGACCAGCAGAGCAGACCCCAAGGTTTGATTCCGAAGAGACGACCACAGGTGATACAGCCACAGGTACTCCTGGGATTGAAGTAGACATGGAACTGAGTCGCTGAGTTTGAGCCAGTGCTCGGGCATCTAGCTGCGCATAAAGACGAGAGACGTCTTGATGAGTCTCGTGAAACACTGGGCTTTGTTGCGGTATCGAACTTTCAAGCTGCACGACGATTGACCGCTGAGCGCTTTCAACCCTTTCAGGGGGCTCTGCGAACGATATCATTCTGAGTAAACACAGTCATTCAGCCTATGAATCATCATGCTCCCTTGGGGCTTCGTACCGATTGGCGTCTCGAACGGAATTGAGCGCATGGCGTGGAGAAAACGTCTCGAAAATCCTCTCTGATGCACAAACAACCTAAGACGAAACACTCCCAGGCTGACGCACATCAGCAACTCCTTACCGCTGGTTTCTTCATCCAGTTCAGCTGCCTGCCTCAGCTCTTCCGCAGCCCGTTGTTGCAAATATTCTCGCGCTCCCGACGCGTGCTCTCGAATGCTATGAGTGAGCGCAACCGCTACAGAACACACACATATATTGGCAACCATTACTCAGAAAAATGAGTTAGAAGCGTACCTTGCGTCATGCTTTGAGTTCGCAAAATGGTGCGCTCGTGCGCTTCGTTCTTCTCCAGATTCTCAGAGAGCTCGATCTCGTGGGTCTAAAACCGATAGAATGCAATGCATGAGCTTGAGTAGCAACACAACGGACTGGAGAGCGATCCACATACCGTTTGGCGGATCAGATCCTCCAGCGACTGCTCCTTCTCGAACGTCTGCCGCATGGGAATCGTCAGCATTGTGACTCGCTCCAACCAAAGCAGGACTACAGTAGGCCTTACTTTCCTGGCCAGATACCGTCGCTTCTCGACGGCGCGCTTCTTCTGCTCCAGCAGCTGCAACGTCTTGAGCCGCTGTTGCTGCACGCGCTCTTTCCACGCCGGATACACCTCCTCGATCTTGCGGAAGTACCGCTCCTTCTCCTGGTCCAAGAGTGACTGCGTCGACGACAGATCGTTCTTCTGCCGCAGATACTCGTCGTTGGCGTTGCGCCGAGTGACATCCAGGAACCGGATGAACTCGTCGTTTCTGGTCTTGGCTGCCACTGCCTCCGACCGCAGTCGCTTCCACTTGAGCTTGCAGCTCTGTAGCGCCACTTCGCTGAACTCCGCAGCCATGGCTTCACGCAGCTCCATGCGCTTTTCAATGGCCCTGCGGCGGGCGGCGCTAGCGCATACACACAGAAACAGGTATGTGAGACACGCATATTTGCAAATGACATTGCCTTTGCTGTTGTAGCACAGCTGCCTACAGCTCCTCGCGGTTCCTCTGCAGCGCCTGCATGCGCATCATGTACTCGGCCGACATACTTGAAGCGCCGCGAAGTGTATCCAAGTCGACTCGCTCGACATTGTTTTAGCCGACTAGAAAGATTCGACTAAAGTCCGTTATTTATGGGATTGTACCCGGGTTCCCTGTGAGAAGAAAAACCCGACCCGGGTCGCGTCGGCGCCGCCGCTGGCGCTGCGATTCAAAAAGCGCGCGGACGAGGCGAAGCGGCTTGGGGCGGCAAGCGGATCGCAGTAGCGGACGGAGCAACATGCACATCGAGGAGATCATCCTGGACGGCTTCAAGTCGTACGCCACGCGCACCGTGGTGAGCGGCTTCGACCCGCGCTTCAACGCCGTCACGGGACTGAACGGCAGCGGCAAGTCCAACATCCTGGACGCCATCTGCTTTGTGCTGGGCATCACCAACCTGTCGCACGTGCGTGCCAACAACCTGCAGGAGCTGGTGTACAAGCAGGGCCAGGCCGGCGTGACCAAGGCCAGCGTGACCATCGTGTTCAACAACCAGGACTCCAAGGCCTCGCCCGTGGGCTACGAACAGTACGAGCAGATCTCCGTGGCGCGCCAAGTCGTGATCGGCGGCCGCAACAAGTATCTGATTAACGGCCACACGGCGCAAGTGAGCCAGGTGCAGAACCTCTTCCACTCGGTGCAGCTCAACGTGAACAACCCGCACTTCCTCATCATGCAGGGCCGCATCACCAAGGTGCTCAACATGAAGCCGCCCGAGATCCTGGGCATGATCGAGGAGGCTGCCGGCACGCGCATGTACGAGAACAAGAAGCAGGCGGCGCTGAAGACGATGCACAAGAAGGAGAAGAAGGTGGAGGAGATAAACAAGATCCTGGCCGACGAGATCACGCCCACGCTCGAGAAGCTGCGCGAGGAGAAGACGTTCTACCTCAAGTGGGCGGCCAACAACACCGAGATGGAGCGGCTGCAGCGGTTCTGCGTGGCCTTCGACTTCCAGAAGGCGCACGACGCGCTCAAGAACACAGCGCACAACGTGGAGAAGATGCACCAGATGCAGAAGGATGCGACCAAGGAGGAGAAGCGGCTGGAGCAGGAGGTCGAAGAGATCGAGGTAAAGATTGAAGAGTTGCAGACCCAAAAGGACAATGAGATGGGCCAGGAGTTCCAGAATCTCAAGGACAATGTCGAGCGCATTGGCAAGGACGTGGTCAAGTACACGACCAAGCTCTCGCAGTGCAAGGCGTCGATCGAGCAAAAGATCAAGGCCGAGAAGGGCATGACCGCCCAACGAACCGAGAGTGAGTCCGCCATGAAGCTGCTGTCCGTAGAGATTGAAAAAGCCAAGAAGAAGGTCGAGACGACGGAGGCCAGCTTCACCTCGAAGGACAAGGAAGCCAGTGAATACCAGCGCCAGATCCAGGCTCTGAATGCTGGTATGGCGCAGAGTGGGGATAGCGACGAGTCCCTCTCGGAGCGCCTTGCGTTGAAGCAGCGAGAGTTGCAAGAAACAAACACTGCCGTGAAACAAATCAACTTGAAGTTGAAGCACATGGAGGACAGCATCAAGCAAAGACGGCGCCAGCTGGAGAAAAACAAGACCAACAACCACGGTTTGGATCAGGAACGATCCAGAAAGATTGGCGAGCTGGAGCACCTGCAGCGTGAAGTGCACCACATGAGAGGTCAATTTAACCCTGATGAAGAGCGCCACCTGCATGACCAAGTACTGAGCTTGCAGGACAAGATCGCGGCTTGTGAGCGAGAAGTCGATGAGCTCTCAGCCGGCTTGTCGTCTCGCTTGGATTTTAGATACTCGGATCCCCATCGCAACTTCCAGCGTGACAGTGTTAAGGGTGTTCTCGCGAAGCTGCTGGAAACAAAGAACGAATGGTCAGCTCTGGCGCTTGAAATCGTTGCCGGAGGAAAGCTCTACCAAATTGTGGTGGATAACGAAAAGACGGCCAAGGACATTCTCAAGTTTGGGCGACTGATGAATCGAGTCACAATCGTCCCGCTGAATCGCATCTCCACACGCACTGTGGATCACCGCAAGATGCAGAAAGCGCAACAGCTGGCCCACGAACAAGGTGCCAAGGTCTGGGAAGCGCTGGAACTGATCCACTTTGACCAAGAAATGCGCCCCGCAATGGAATATGCGTTTGGATCGGCTATTATCTGCGAAAATAGCGACATTGCCAAGGCTGTGACTTTCCACAGAGATATTAGAACCCGAACGGTGACTCTCGAAGGCGATTCTTTCGATCCAGCTGGCACTTTGCAAGGTGGTTCTGCCCCCTCTAACGGTACTCCTATCCTTTTGAAGCTTCACAACTTGATTGGAAGTACTCGTCAACTGTCCGATCTGAAGCGCGAATACGATGATGCAGCACGAGCTCTGGACGCCATGAAGCAGGTAGCATTGCATGATCTACTACATGATGAGTTTGTAAGTTCATGTTCTCATTATGCATCTCGCGCCTTGTCTGTAGGATTCTGACCGATTCCGTCAATTGAGCCACCAAGTTGAACTCAAGGAACACGAGCTGCGTTTGTTGGATGATCGAATTGCCGACAGTGCTTACGCGCAGCTGGAAAGAGATGTGGCTGCTTCCGAAGAAGAATACCAGCAGGAACAGGAATCTCTTCTTGCGAAGAAGGAAGCCGTGAAGCAATTGAGCACTGAAGTCGAGCATCTTGGCGCCGATATTACGAACTTGAAGCAGTCTCGTCAATCGAAGATTGGAGTCCTGGAGGAACGCTTCAACAAGGCCAAAAAAGAAGCTCATAAGATTGGCGCCCAGCTCAAGGTTGCTCAGCAAGAGTTGTCCGAGCTCGTATTGGAACTTGAATCGGCTGAACAAGACTTGGCGAGTACAAACGAAAGTGCCGGAACCATTCAAAACGAGATGGAAGCATTGCGCAAGGAAGAACAGAAGATGGCCAAAAAGGTGGCTGACATCCAGCGAACACATGGAGAGGCATCGTCCAAGCTTGACAAGCAGAGAAGCAACCTGACGCGGTGCGACCAACAACTGAAGGAGCTCACTGAACACCAGAGCGAGCTGTCGAAGAGGAAAAGCGCCCTGGATATCGATCGCAAGAAGACGGAACATAAGATCTCTCGCTTGATCAAGGAAGAAAGCGAGGCCAAGGTGCAAGTCAAGAATCTGGAGAAGGCGCATCCTTGGATCGAAAGCGAAAAGGAGTTCTTCGGCCGAGAACACACGGACTACGATTTCCAGCGTCGTGACCCAACTACTGCTAAGCGACGCCTTTTGGATCTGAAGGAAACCCAAGGTGCTCTGTCCAAGAAGATCAACAAGAAGGTCATGGGTATGATCGAAAAGGCCGAGCAAGAGTACCAGGGGCTCATGAACAAGCGCCATATCATCGAGAACGACAAAGAAAAGATCACATCTGTGATCAAGGAGCTGGACGCCAAGAAAAACGAAGCTCTGCAAACGACTTGGGTGAAGGTGAACAAGGACTTTGGCTCGATCTTTGGCACTCTTCTTCCTGGAACCCACGCCAAGCTGGACCCTCCTGCCAACGGTACTACTACATTGGTATTTGGCATGACTAGGATTGTAACATGTTGCTCACCCTATGCTCTTTCGAACAGGTACGATTCTGGATGGGCTTCAGGTTCGCGTCTCGTTCGGCGGCGTGTGGAAAGAGAGTTTGACAGAACTTAGTGGTGGACAGCGCTCGCTTCTCGCGCTCTCGCTGATCCTCTCACTGCTGCTCTTCAAGCCAGCGCCCATGTACATTCTGGATGAGGTGGACGCTGCGCTGGATCTGTCGCACACGCAGAACATTGGCCAAATGATTCGATCGCACTTTTCGCACTCGCAATTCATCGTCGTGTCGCTCAAGGAAGGCATGTTCAACAACGCCAACGTAGTCTTCCGCACTAAGTTTGTTGACGGCGTGTCCACGGTCACACGCACGATGCCGGCCAAGCCGAAGAACAAGTAGTCGCGTTGTTGTTGGGATAGTTTGGCCAGGATTTCCATGCTTAACGTAAATATATTAGCGCATTAACGATCCGATACCTCAACTCTCTTGACTATGGCTGCTCGCTTCGTCTTCCCCAGTGACGCTGGTCATGAGCTCCAGTTGAATGCGACGGTCATTGACCTCGATTGCATTGCGTCGAGCCAGCTCCAAGATCACAAGCAGCGGCATGGGGCGAATGGTCGTGTCACACAAGTATACTTCGGTCAGCACAAAGCCGCAGGCCCTGCGCCACAGCTTGCGGGTGTGCCGCTGGATGGCCAGTCGCTGCTCTTCCTTACTCTCACGAAGAGCCTTTCTCCTGGCCTCGATCTTCTCGTTGACAATGCTGAAGAAAGCGTAGCCCAAGGTCATGGCGTTGGACAGGAACGCTACGTACGTGAGCATCGAGACCACGCTCGGGTCCAGATAGAGAACGCCCATCTTTAGAATGAGACCGCCTGGAAGTTTGATAGCGACGTCAGATATGAAGGAATCATGGTTCACCTCAATAGAGAGATCACGTACAGAAGAGCGTGATGAAGAGCTGGATTTGGGTGACGCCCGCTAGCGCACTGTCCGACTTCTCTTTGTACGGCTGGTAAAATAGCATGACCGAGAGATACACGAGGCTGAAGACACAAAGAGCGTTAGACTGACCTGATTGCTACGGGCAGCTCACGATCGACTTACAATACAATGAGCCCAGCGATGATGCGATTGGCACCGGTTTTGGCCAGCAGGCCGATCACGCAGTTGAGAAAGAGCTTTCGAAGCAGATCCCACACTTCAAACCACCAGAAGGCCGGATTGTCTGATCCAGGAGTCATATATCAGTGCGAATTGAAAGTCTAGACAGCTTAGTTGGAGACAAGCAACTCACATGAATGGTAGATAAAGCCCACTTGCGCTACCATGCTCGGCTCCTACATAACAATAATAAAGGCGATTGTCAGTTAGACTGCTATAATAACCATCTAGCTGGTAGTTGATAACACACAACTTACAGTCAGGCGTGCGTTCTGCATATAGTCGACCAGCAAATCTTTCTCCAGCATCTTGATCGTGCTCTCGTCTAGGTAGCGGCCCTGGTCCAACAGGTCCTGCCGCATTTCCCGCATCAAGCGCTCCTTCATAACGGAGTTGGATGGGTGGTCTATCAGCAAAAGCTTGTCTTCCAAGCCGTTCCGGCGCTTGAGAAAGATGATGAGCCAGAACAATAGCGGAACGCCTGCAAATGTGTTAGTACGATACTGAAACCCATGACTACTTCTGGTGCAATATCCGTACCAATGACCCAAATGACGCAGAGCGCAAGCGTGAGAGGCAAGTAATACAGCCACAAGCCCTCGTAGCAGAGTTGACTCTTGTCCAGACTCATGTAATACTGTGGACCGATTTCATCGCAGTAGAACATCCCGATCACGCGCTGACACAATTCGGGATAAAACAGCAGCAGGATCCTACAAGCAGTAGCATCACGTGTGTTAGTCAACATAACAGTGACAACGAAGACATCCGTCCTACCAAAAGAACAGCTTGATGCATTTGTTCTGGTAGATCCGGTAGTTGAGACGCAAGAGAATACGCGCTCTCCACAGGCGAAGGTTACTGCGCACGACCATTCCAAGAACGTCCTTATCAATCTGCTGGGCTGTCGGACATGTTGGCTTGTGCACCGATGCGGAAGCAGGCAGTCTGGTCAAGCGAACGAGTCGATTCCAGACTCGTCCGAGTCGTGTCTTTGCTAGCTGCTCTCTTGTCCGGTCGATAACGTTTGTAGCTCGAGTCGCTGCGAGCCCTTTGATTCGAGTGCTAAAGCTTCGCCGCCGCAGCCGTTCCATCTGCGACTGGCGCTCAATCTTCAGCATCGACACCATTGTCGCTCGACGAACCAACGTATGCGGCTTGTCCCGAATCAATTTGAACACTGGGAGTCCGCAGAACACACAATGACGGGGAAGCGTCGAAAGCTTTACGCGATAGCGCACGACTCCCCACATGAGTAATACGCCTGTGTACATGAGCAGAACAATGATGGCGATCAAGGATAATCTAGTCACACACGATCATTAATAGAAGCTCAGTACGAGCAAACAACACGAGTACATACCGGAAATTCACAAAGTAGTTCTTCCGGTAAAAGCACTCGATCCCTGTGGTATCCACCAGATTGAAGTCGGCGATCGAGAAAACGTCCATGAGATCGCTCATCTCTGTCGGCCACGGGATGTCATACAGCTTCTTGAAGCCTCCAAACACTTGGAAGAAGCCCAGAATGATCTTGAACTTCTCGGCACGCAGTGGTGCCACTGGGATATGCTGCGGCGCGATGCCAAAGGGATAGACCCTTTGATTCCGTTGAAAGCGCTTTCGTGTCCGTGCTGCCAAACGCTGAGCGCGGTCCATGATGTAAAATTTGGCAGCCGTCAAAAGCGCCTTCGACCGACCGGTTGAGCTGTAAATTTGGTACTTCTTTGCCGCATTCGCGTGGCTCATGAGCTGACTTTCCGACGTATTGTGCAGGTAAAACCAAACCAATATAAGTGCAACAATGCAGAGAACCAAAGGAATCATTGCGAGCAACAATGTGGTGCGGTGAAGAGCTGGGTCGTTCGGATCTGAACACACTAAAAAAATCAAAAGGTATGTTAAATATGCATGTCGCACACTCCCAAGTATTCAAACGCATACTCACGCTTGCATAGTCCACTGGAAACTTTGTAATAGCCAGATATACAAGTGGCACACATTATACCAGAGTATCCTTGATCACACTGAGATGCTGTACTGAACATTACAGCAGCCACACTGGAGTCACTGACGCATGCACGATGGGCCTGCAATTGACATATTCAATGTTAGCGATTCAGTTTTGAGCTCACCGTGCGAAAATCTTGTCGTACGTCGCAGTTATAGTATTCCTTCTTGGCCAGACAAGCAAAGACTCGCTTACGACTCCAAAATGCAGCAAAAGTGGAATTTGCGGAGCAATTGAGAAGCCGCTCGGACATAGAGCTGTAATTGTTCCCGTGCCGGCATGGATCGTCCCTCGACCAAGACGATGGATTGTTGCAGGAATCCGCGAGATACGAATTTTGACTTGAATAGAGATAGTATCCGGTTTGTCGACTTGGGATCGTAACTCCATATGAAATCCCACTTACTGCAGTTTGCTCACACGTGGCTCCAACGGGACACAAGTAGCACTTGCTTCCATCCAGGCTAGACAAAACAAGTGAGCTAAGCGCAGCGTTATAATCAATCAGTCATGCGGCGTACCTGTACATTCCCTTGATGCATTGAATGCATACACTAAAGAGAACATCCATGTTAATTTAGAGAGCAAGTGACCAGTTTTGCAGTCAACAGTCAACGCACCCATCGATGTTTTCGTAGCCACTATTGCAATTGTTCACTACGATCGGGAACTCGAAATAACTTGTCACGGCGTTGGAAAGGTCGCAGCTGACATTAAGCGTGAATGGCGCAGCTCTTGACGCCGAGTAGATAATGGCTCCATCAAGAGTCACGTAGCCCTTGCTCACCGAAACAGCGCTAGTAGGTAAAAATTTGAAAGAGCTATCTTCATCGCCCACAAGATATACCACACACATCGTTTGATTGTCGTAGGCAGTGATCGCTCCATAATAGTCGCGGACAACAATAGTCGGCCAAAGCGTGGACTCAAAGGGACTCGACAGACTAGGATCCGACTCTATGCTCTGCAACACTGACAACGACGAGGACGACTGTGACGCCGAAGTTGCCAGCGATGAGTCCCCCGATAAATTTGCTGATACTAGTCTCTTGACTTTTCCAAGACTGACACCACTGGTGACATTTGAAGGCCACCATCCTGCTTCAACTTTCGCTGAACTCGATGCAATCTTGGCTGGTCCCAGGAATGAAAGATCTGTGCAACTTGTGCACTGGAATGCATACCACGGATAGTAAACCCAGTAAACGTCGCTTCCCCCTGAAGCATGGTTGTCGCCAAATGCTGTACCCGAGCATGCAATCGAAGTACCGATACCATGTGTCTTCGTATCAATGTAGATGGCACCACCAAAGTCTATAGCAGTATTCTTTTCAAAATGGCTTGTCGAAATACTCATGGACGCATTCAAAGCCACTGAAATGGATCCCCCGGTATATGCCTGATTTTCTGCGAAGCGAGACGCCATAATTGACAAACTGGCTGTTGCCGTGACGGAGATAACCCCTCCAAAGCTCATAGCGGTATTTGAGATGCTCTTAACATCTTTCAGAATGATACTGGACGCTCCAACAGCGTAGATAGCTCCACCTTCCAAGGCAGAATTTCCAGAAAACTCGCTGCTGGATACTGTTGCGCTTGCTTTAACGGAGGTATATACCGCCCCACCTGCATCTGTCGCCGAGTTATTTCGAAAAAATGTGTTAAAAGCCGTTAGATTTGCGCTGCGACTCAACTCAATGGCTCCTCCGGTTTGCGCTGTGTTCAAGGCAAAAGTTGAGTTTTCCACATTCACTGTGCCGTCGACGACATAGAGCGTTCCACCTTCCGTATTAGTGTTTCCGTTTTCGGACAATGAGCAATTCACCATATTGATGGAGCCCTTCCGACCCACAAATATGGCCGATCCAAGACCCTGGTTTGTGTTTTGCGTGAATTGAGTGTTCACAATCGTACTGTTTACGCCAGCACCGGCTGACAGAGCGATACCGCCACCGGAATCTTCAGCCGAGTTGAGTTGAAACAAAGACCCACTGATACTAAGCTGGCTAGCATCTTGCATGATGATTCCACCTCCGTCAAAAACGGCGAAGTTGTTATAAATGGTGGAGTCGTTGATAACAACGACCGAAGAGTCAGCGAATATACCTCCACCGAATGCAAATCCAAGACAATTATCGAGGAAGCTATCAACCATAACAATCGTCGCGCGCAAGCTGTAGATTCCACCGCCATTATATGCTTGACCGTAACTCATTTGAGTTCTTAAAATTGTGAGTTGTGTTCCATAATCTTGCGCATAGATCAAGCCTCCATACTGAGCCATTGTCGATTTGCTATTGCTGACGATAACACAATCAGCGATCAGACCAGTGCTGCCACTTGAGAAAAACAATGATGATCCTTGAGATGCAGTTTCGTTACCAACGGTGTTGTTGTAGAAACTGCTATTAGAAATTGAAAACGAACTGGAGCTCTTGACTGCAATTGCTCCACCGGATGTTGTATCAACCTCGTTAGCCTCAAATAGAGTGTTTAAAACGGTTAGTACCGTATACGAGACGGCGATGCTACCGCCGTTTATACCTGCACTATTTGTTATGAAAGAGCAGTTGCTAATTGCCAAAGCACTTTGATTACTCTGGCTCTCGCTCGAAGCTATTGCGCCACCATCAGAAGCCGCATTGTTTGCATTGAATCCACAGCCGGTTAACGTAACTTTGCTGCCATCATTAAGATAAACACCGCCGCCATAGCCTGCGTTGTTATTTTCAATTGTCGATGAGTATAAATGAAGTGTTCCTCCATCGACGAAGATGCCTGCTCCTTGGTAAGCTGCTCCATTTTGTAAATTCATTTGAAACAAGGATGCATTACCGTTTAGAGCAACATAGACTGCTCCTCCGATTCCTTTCGAATCTGTTGGGTTATTGTATGCAAAATATGCCTCTGTGGATCCGCTTGAAATGAAAAGCACGTTTGAACTGGCATACAGACCAGCACCACTAGGAGCAGAATTGTTCACAATATTTAATTGGTTGTGATAGAGCGCTGACCCATCCACGCTCGCAGCACCTCCAAGTTTACCAGCTACATTGTTGATGATATCGACACTTCTGAGTTCAAACATGGAGCTGGCTTCAACACGAATTCCGCCACCAAAGTTTACACATATATTCTCATAAATAACGCAATCAAATGCTCTTCCGGTTGCGCCATTTGCTGATAAACCTCCACCAATAAAAGCAAAGCCTTGAAAAATATCAAGTGATGATATTCCAGATTCGCCAGCCAAGTAAATGTTCCCACCGCTGTAGGAGGCATTATTCTGAAGGATATACGAGCGATCAAGACTTTTGAATGGAACTAGCGTACTGCTATTTAGATACATACCGCCGCCATTGCGTGCACTACTCTTCGTGATTGTCAAATTCTGGTGTGTAGCAGTAGACAGAGAAAAGTGTATTCCTCCACCATCTTGCAAGCAATACTGGTGATCGACGTAAACGCTTGTCAATAATATTTTACAGGATTCTGCATATAGGCCACCGCCTCGCAGAGTTGCACTGGATGACGTCAGCCTTGTATCACTTATATTTACTGACGCATTTATAGCATAAATAGCACCACCTTGCTGAGCACTCGAGCTCGTGATGAACAAGCCAGAAATATTTGAATCATCTTGCACAAACATCCCACCACCGTACATTATAGCTGTAGATGACGTGACAACGACGTCTCCCG
>JAADVF010000400.1:0-25852 GCA_023334555.1 Elongisporangium undulatum
CGCTGATCACGAGCGTCTTGGTCCAGGCGTCCTGGGGCGTGATGAGGCAGATGCAGGTGTGGTTGTTGGGGTGCTTGGCGGCCTGGCAGATCACCAGGTTGTTGTCCACCTTGAGCACCAGCGGCAGTTCGGTGATCCCGTCCACGCGGGACATGACTGCTTGGCTTGGAATCGGAGAATGCTCTGGCGGGAGCCCAGCCCAGGGCTTGTGCAAGCCTGTGATGGCGCAACTCAGCCAGCGGCAGACGGCCCATTCATTCTCCCATGCCTGCGATATCCGAACCCATTGGCCATTGGCCAGAGCTTGAAATGGCATTGCAGTCCAATTTAATGTGCACCACCCAATTCGAGGACTCGAAGCTGCTGGTCCGATGTGCCGCCTGAGCATGATGCGCGAGGTGTTCGAGGCGTTCCTAACGGACCCGATCCGCATCAACGAGGAGATCTACGCGCTGTGGCTTGCGGGGCATAATGCCAACGACGCGCTGCTGATCCGCATGCGCACGCCCATCGACCTGCCGGGGCTGGACGACGACCGCACGCTGCAGGAGCTGCTGTGGCGCGACACGGTGGACCAGTACCGGCTGTACGAAGGGCTGGACCACTATCTCATGCAGCCGAGCCTGTTCCGGTCGCAGCTGCTGTTCCAGATCCCGCCCATGCAGCAACACTACATGATTGAGTGCTACTACAAGCTGGACCGCAAGGTCGCGCGCTGGCTCGTGGGCAAGAAGCTCACGGCCAAGCTGCAGAAGGACCTGGACGAGATCAGCGACGTGGCGCAGTGCACGCTCAAGAGCTGCCGCCGACAGCTGGAGAACCTACGGCGCGTCTACAGCGCCATGGAGGACCGCAACTTCCAGGGCATCGCCTGTCAGAGCATCAGCGAGCTGTTTCTGATCTCCGAGTCGCTGGGCAGCAAGTACGCCTGCGTCATGTTCCTGCAGCATGCCCGCCTGGAGATCCACCCCACACATGCAGCCACGGGCTTCCTCACGTGGCAGGACCTACTGTTCATCGCAGCGCTGCTCATGGTGCACTGGATCCCGCAGCGCAAGCGGTTGCCCCAGCTCTCTCATGCTACGAGCGACCCGACCGCGCTCTCACTCTCCGTCTCGCCCAATCCCAGCAGCTTCGCTGCGGACTCGGCCCCAGGCAACACCAGCAACTCGCTCGTGCTGATTGAGAACGCGGCCACATTGGCAATGCGGTCGCCACGGGGCGACTGGCCGTCGCTGGCGCTGCTGCAGGACAAGCTCCCGCCACGCAGTGTGCGCGCCACCATGGGCCTGGATCTGAGCCCCAAGATGGCCAACTGCCTGCGCGATCTCAAGGCCCATCTGATCAACGACGGCGAGATGCTGGCCATCTACCGCCAGCGAGTCATGCGGCAGCTGGCCACATCGTCCATTCGTAGTGAAAAGGACCTGCACAACCTGTCGGTGAAGCTCTATCTGGTCGTCCATGGGGTGAGTTCGTGGCATGGAGACCAAGGCTGTTGCAGTGGCTGATCACATTGGTATTTGCTATGTCTTTGTAGCTGTTGACCATTGGCGCAGGGCTGTCACAGCCAAAAGAGCTCAAGGACTTGCTTGGGAACCTCATCACGATGGTGATCCGCGTGCTCAAGGACTGCAACATCCAGAGCTCGCAGCTCAGCGACGTGTTCGCTGCACTCATCGAGTACGTCTCTCGGTGGTTTGATCTGCTGCATTGCGAATGGCTCATCTCTCTCATGCCATCCCATTGATTAGTTCGCTGGTGCATCTGGACGCCTGGTACCTGACCGGCCACGAGACGCGCGCGTTCCTGCTGGCCAGTTGGGACCGCTTCCTGAGCGTCTGCCGCGCCATCGTGCTCAGCATCTACGACCGCGCCCAAGACATGTCGGTTTACTGAAGTCTCTTGTGTCATTCATATAATAATGCTAAGGTTGTTCTACTCACGCGGCGGTAGCCCCGCTTCTGTCGGGCTCTGGATACGCGTGCAGGCAGCCGTCGTCCGTGAGCTTGGACGCGCCTAGCAGTTTGACCGTCGAGAGCGGGTCGCTCACCATGTTGAACAGTGCAGCCGCCAGATCGGCGCGCGGCTCCATCTTGAACACGCGGCCGTCGAGATTGAAGTGGAACAGCGTCACGTAAGGCACCACGTAGGTCTGGCCGATGAGCCGCTGCACCATGTCCTCGTCCTCCATCAGCGGCCGGAAGAAGTGCTGGATCGTGCTTCTGGAGATGCGCAGCGTCGTGAGCCCTGTGCAGCGCACGGTGTGTACTGTCGGGTCCTCGCTGAGCTCGACGGTGATGCTCTTGACCGTCGTGACCATCTCGGCGTGGTATCGCGAGTAGTTCTGCCACTGGAACAGGAACGTGTCGATGTCCACGAACGCAGGCGACACCACTTCGTCCATCAGCACGGACCGCAACATGGACTCCATTGTCTGGCAGCGGTTGCTGGAGACCGACGGGTCGTACCCGCGTGCAAAGTGCTCATAGTACACGCGGACCCTGTCCTGCGCCATGGCCTGCACGTTGGCCTGGCGCGCCAGATGCAGCGACTCCATGAGCAGGCGGTGGCGTTCCAGCTCCCAGATCTGCTGCTGCACGACCGAGAGCTGGTCCAGAACGCGTGTCTTCTTGGTGGACGCGCGGCGGAAGCTGCTGGAGTCGGCGCCATAGCGACGCAGGTTCTTGCAGCTCTTGGACTTGCGCGAAACGCGGCGTGGCTGCCGCTTGGGTGCGGTCAGTGATAGTAGAGACGCTGGCGCTGGACTGGGCGTCCGGAGCTGCGTGGCGCTATCCCTGCGGACCCGAGAGTTCAGGTGCGGGATCGTCAGCATCGCTTCCTTCCTGTTCCGCCAATCCAGTTCTGAGGAGCTCTTCGCAGAAACCGCAAAGGGCCGTTTTCTACCGAAATATTACCGATTTTAGTACGGTATTTAGTTGTGGTAAATGACGGAAATTTATGGTCGTTTATGCTTGTTGTGTAATGCCAGAGTCACGCTTTCTCGTGCGCAAAGAGAGACTTGGCCGTAAAGTGGTAGCCGCATAGGTGAATTGGCTATCGGCGAAAGCTCATAATGGAGCGTTGCACATTAAGCTCGGCATTTTACGCATAAATAACCCAAACAAGTGGATTTACGATGGGAAAACGCGAGAACTTTATCGCACCCAACACTTTTTCTTTTCTTTGGAACAAACATTGATTCTCGCAGGTAGTATACAACAGCAAATACGTTTGCACCAGAGAAGAAATAGTATTGCCAACATTTGGCAAAAGGACCTCACAGACGAGGAGAACAAGCTCAGTTGCTGCTGCTGGCGACACGATCTCTTTGCGGAGATTACGCGCCCACTTGCGTGATGAGTGAGTTGAGTGTAGCTGCCTATTTATAACGTCCTCCTGACCATTCAATTGGCGGTTTCGTGCCGTTCATGGAAGGATTCACATCGCCTCTTCTCTTGGGCGTCGCATTGCTCTGGCGTTTTTATTGAAGCAATTAGCTATCACGTCTTGCCCACGGTCTCGTCTTGACAGCATTGCACGGGCGGGGCCAGCGGCAGGCAGAGCCCGCAGAACGGGGCGTTCGGCGCAGGCTGTGGCGGCGCCGTCCACTCGCGCAGACCGGTGAGGTGGTCGATCTGGCGAAAGATATCTTCCTCCGATTCTACGACAAGCACAAATGGGTCTGTTCAGTGTCGCCGGCCTTGACTGGACAGATCGCCTCTGCGGCCAGGAACGCACCTAGAGTCGGTCGGTCTCCGATGATTGTGAGCGGCTTGCCATCGCGCAGTTGTTGGAGACCCTGCCCCAGAGAGGATTGCCATTTATCATCAGGCCTTTGGGCCGGAATAGCAAGACGTATGGAGATCCGATACATACCTCGACCCAGTAAATGGCTGCGTGGTGCGACACGGCGCGCAGCGTGATCACTGTTCCATTGATGCCGAGCTTCAGCAGCCGCGTCTCGTTGTGTTCTGGTCAGTCAAGGAGTCAGTTTTGGTGGCTTCAGTGGTGGTTATCAGGTGATGGTACCTCTGGGTGAACCGGCGTCTTCATACAGCAGTTCGATCTCTGTCGCAGTCCGGATATCCGTCGACATGACTGTGACTTGATGGGTGGGCTACGTATACGGAAGCGCGCTCTGCGTCAGCACTGCGTCCACGAGCACGGGTGTCACCAGCATTGAGTATTGGATACGCACGTGCACGCGGTAGATCACGAGCTGGTAGTCGCTCGTCTGGAAGAGGAAAGGCCGCCAGGAGCCGTCCAGCTTGCGGTACTCCAAGAAGCCTACGCCCAGAACACACACAAGCAACCAATTGAGCGAACGGCTGTCCATCCAGGGCGCGGTATCCTGCTATGCCCAACGCACCGGAAAGACCAGCTACACGGTTCATAGGCAATCGAGTGTGAGCTCTTCGTCCAGCAGCAGCAGCAGCAACAACCGAGATAGAGAGACAAGACGGTACCTGCGTCTTCATGGATCACGCTGCTCTTGCGTCTGGAGAATGCGTAGTAGGCCGTGAGATCTCCGCTCGAAGAGCTCTCGTCTGCCGCCTGGTGGAACGATTCGCGGCGCGATCCCGGTCGCGTCCTTTCGCCGGGCCCGCCGGAGCCGCTGGGTCTGGGTCTGTGGCTGCCGGTGCTGCTGACTGTGCGCCGCATGCTCAGGTCTCGGGTCTCGTGCGCCGCCGCTCTGCCCGGCGCGACGTCGCGTCCGTTGGCCATGACTGTGGCGTTGACGCTGCGTCTGCGAGAGCGAGCCGCCTCTTGCTCTCGGTCCATGGCCCAGCACTCGAGCGGCGCATGTACCGGTAACAGTCAGCACCGGATGTACAGTAAACGAAGCCACGAAACCCTCGAGTCGACTTGTGTGGTCGCATGAAACCGGTTTCAATGCCATGGGAAAACGTATGCAATTTATCCGAAGGAACCAGCTTAGTCGATTGCAAGAGTGGAACCGGTTTGGAGACAAGAGCTGAATCCTGAGTTGCGTGAGGGGGTGAATGAGTATGCTGCGCCGGATCGGAGCACGCGGCCTGGCGATCGGCGCGAGTGCGTCGGCTGTGGCTCTCTGGGGCGGCCCCAGCACCCACAATGAAGCGCTGCAGGCCACGGGCAACCCGCTGGTGACGCAGACCTGGAAGGATAGCGGCATCAGTGAGCCTGTGGTGGCCGATGAAGGCACGGAGATCAAGCCCCGCGGCCGCCGCCACCTGCTCAAGTCGCGCACGCGCCACAAGGCCAAGCTGGAGGAGGTGGACCAGATGACGTTGCATCTGCACGAGTACAAGGACCAGCGTGCGGCTGTGGGCTCGCTCAAGGAACGGTTCGATCTGTACGCGAGCAAGACCATCGAAGTGGACGGCAAGCCCGTCAAGGTCATGACCTTTACCAACTTCCTGCACTCGCTCATCCTCCCGCGCTTCCACTCGCAGGATCCGGTTCGTAGTGCTTTGATTGCTGCTGTACTGCTGAGCCCAGGACCGACCGACTGACTGACTGACATCTTGCTGCCAGCGCAAAGACCTGGAGTACTCGTGCGACTTTGTGGGCAATGCCAACGGCCTGATCACGTTCGAAGAGTGCTATCTGCTGCTGCATCTGCTGCAGAGTACGTAGTTGTCATCGCTTTCTCTTTCTCTGTCACGTTGCTGATGCCAGACGGCTGAATGGTAGTCCCCCAGGAGCACTTTGACGTGGCGTTTTGCATGTTCGATCTCGACGGTGACGGAACGGTGGACAAACAGGAGTTTGCGCACGTGATCGAGAACTTCCTCAACACAGTCACGCTCAAGGAGACGGGTCGCATGCCTGCGATCTCCGTCGAAGGTACAGACAAATGCACTGCTGTCAATTGCTGCTGGCCTCCTCACGTCTGATTGATGGGCTTTCTCCAGCCACGCTACCGCGCCTGACCAAGTACCTCTTCGGCATGTTCGGCACCGCACGCATCAAGGCCCAGGAGCTGGATAACGTGCTGGACGATCTGCGCAAGCTCATCCTGAGAGCCGAGTTCGATCTGTACGCCAAACCGCATCCGACCACCAAGAAGGAGCAAGTGATCTCGGTGCACGACTTTGCCATCACGCTCATCTCGTGCTTCGATCCGGACCGCCTGCCGGACTACTTTGAGCGCGTGCACAAGCTCCAGGCCAGCAATGTGCGTTGCCTTGGGGCCAAGATGTCTGCTAGATGTGGAACTGACACTGCTACTCTCGTAGGAGCTGGTGACCTGGGACGACTTTTACAAGTTCCACTTCAACGTGCAGAGCAATCTGGAGGATATCAAGCTGGCCTTCGAGCTCATTGGTCTTGACGAGATCACGGAAGGTACAAGCAGCTGCAAGCCCTCCTGAGGGGGTGCATGGCATCTGATGGATCTCTCTGTGTCTCCAGCTGATTTCATTCGCGCAGCACAAGTCGTGACTGGCGTGGAGCTCTCGTTCCCGGTCGTCCAGCTGGCCTTCCGCGTATTCGATAGCAACGGTACGTCCGTTGCTTGAGCCATATCGATCGCTTCGGCTCTGATCACGTCGCTTTATTGCAGGAAACGGAACGCTGGACCAGGCAGAGCTCTTCCGCGTTCTTGAGCTGCGCAACTCGTTCAACATGCACAAGGTAGAGCAGCTTCCGCTGTCTTTTTGTTTATCGTGCGCGTGAGCTCTGACTGATGTGTTCCTAAGCAGAAGCCACTGGAGACGCGTCTGAAGCAGTTCCTGCACTGCGTGAACGGAGCGGACGATTGAAAACCAGCAGGTGGAGAGCATGCGCTTGCGTTTGTGAAGGAAACAACGCCAAGAGCTGAATGAACTGGAACCAATTTAATTCCCATGGAATGGATCTCTGGACATGCATAAATAATAGCGTGAAGGCTACTTACTGGACGCTCGTGGTCTCCTGCGGCAAGGACAGTTTGACTCTCGTTAACGAGCGGCTTTCATGCTCCACTGTGACTTTGTGTTGGCCTGTGTGGTCGTCGCCATTTTCCATCGGAGGTCGGGGCGCTGCCGCATCTCCATCGCCAGCATCTTCACTCTCAGTCGTCATCTTGCGCTCGCTCTCCTTCTCCACGTTTACCACCACGACATGCCTGGGCTCCTCTCTCTGGCCCTCAACCTCCTTTCCTTCATTCCCTCCTTCGTCCTCCTGGTCGTCTTCCGGGTGAGGGGCGTTCTCGATCGTGATCTTGCCGTTCTCGTGCGTCGAGATAGTCGTGATCTTCTTCTTGGACGTCGCGGCGCGCTTGATGGTGATCTCGTCGCCGTCCTCGGTGGTGATGACTGTCGTGTGATGCGCCTGGGGCTCGCTGGTCAGCGTACCGTTGAATTCTGTGCGTCGGATCACGCTCGCGACGTGGAATCCGTCCCGAAATGAGCGCGTTGCGGCTGCGAGAACACGGAGAAAGGAGTCAGTACAGAGAGCCAAGGCGTATGAAGGCGTGGACAGGACGCACCCTTCTCGTGTCGAAGCATGGAGAGAGATAGCAACAGCAGCGTACAGGCCAGCACGACCACGAAGAACACACGCTCGTGCGGCCGCATAGGCGCCGCCGGATCACTCCTCTCAATCGACCAGTCAGGCTCTCTAGTGAACCGGCGGGCAATAACTGTACTCTTTTCCACAAAAGTCTGCCTCTTCTGATTTGTAATCACTAAAATATTGTATGAGCTCAAGTGCCATCACTTATGACCCCTGAGTCCAGCACGATTCGGAGTCTCATGTTGCACGAAGGTACGACATTGATTCAACCCTATCCTTGGGTTTTTGCGGTATTAGATTGAATCACCCATGATGACGCTCCAGGTTTTACTAATGCCCCACGTCACAGAGTAATCGGGCCGGATCACTCGCCTCTAATTCGTACTTAGTGGGATCGTACCCCCGCACTCGCTGATTGCGCTCCCATACGGCAACAGTCTCGTCATGACGCAGGAGGAGGCGGATGCCGAGGCCCAGCTACGCGCCACGTGCGCCGCCCTGGGGCCCATGGAAGCCGCCAGGGGCTACCAGCAGTTCGTGGACCTATTCATGGTTCTCACAGTCGGCATCGCGTCGCTCGTCGTGCTCTTCCGCGTGCTCTTCGCGCTCTTCCCACCGCCGGCGTCGGATCACAAGCGCGCGCAATCGGCCCCGGCCTCGTCCCCCGCGGCGCTCTCAGCCGCCGCCTCAGCGAACGGCGCTGGACCTGGAGCCAAGAAATTAGCGGCGCTAGCGCGTGGAGGCAACGCGCAGCCTGCAGGAGGTGCACTGGCCAAGCGGTACCGCAGCTTCAGCGTCAAGGACCGACTCGAAGACGAGATCCGCGCACTGCTGCCGCGTCGCTCGACGTACTACAACCTGCCGTTCTTCGCGGACACGGTGGCCAACAAGGCCGAGTTCATGGAAAGCCTCATGGATCTGGGCGATGACGCGCTGGACGGCTGGCTGCTCGTGAAGAAGGGCATGCAGCGCGGCCGCAACTGGAAGAAGCGCTATGTCGTGCTGGACGGCAACGGACGCATCAAGTACTACGCCAACGCAGAGGCGGCACGCCGCAACGCAAACATCAAGGGCTCACTGGCTGTCCACGCAGTCAAGCCGGCCGACCCGCTCGAGTTTGGTGCGAATACGCTTGAAGTACGTGGCACGTTGGGCGGCACGTACTTCTTCCGTGGAGAGGACGCAACTGTGGCGCGCATGTGGCTGGGCGTCATGACCAAGCGAGCTATCCAGAGCCGAGTACCCGGCCGCATCGACTCGTACCGCACTGCTGCGCTCACGCCGGAAGATAGTGCGATCACCAACAGCGGTGTGAACGCCATCACGGCGTCGTCTTCCTCGTCTGCCGGCGCCGCCAGTGGAGCGAGTGCAAGCGATTCCGCTGCCCACGCTGCTGCGGCCGCCATGCTCAAGACGCACACGCTGGAAGCCGTGGTGGAAGACCTCGCGTACGCCAAGGAGACTCCACTGCGACAGTTCTACGTGGTCTGCAAATTCAAATCCGAGCTGCACGACTACTCGAGCGTGCCGGTGGGGCAGACGATCCCAAAGCCGTGCGAGAAGGGCGTGGTCACGTGGAACGAGAAGCTGGCGTGGCACTTCAACGACCACTTGTGTGCGGAATGCAACGAGTGTCTGGCCATTGGCTCCAGCTCTGGCACCTTCTGCGGGCTGCCCGACATCATGGTTCTGTATGTGTACGAGATCCATCTGCGCTACCTTACGACCAAGATCGGCGACATCTCCATCTCTCTGCGCGAGCTCTTTGGCTTTACAGGCATGAAGGAGGCACAGATGCACTGCGCGTGGCCCGTGACCTCCATCGTGGATACGACGCTGGGCCAACTGTCCATCAAGCTCCAGTACAGCGTGGACAACGCCGGTGGACCAGCACTGCAGCCGCTGCTGGTGACCTCGGAGGAGTCCCGCGAGTCGATGGGCGAGTACGATGTCCACCCGTCGGTCAAGAACTGCATCGAGTTCTTCGAGCTCTTTTACGCCAACGGCACGGGCGATCGATGGCAAGAGTACTACAAGGCTCGGGGTGATACCGAAGTGGACATTGGCGAGTGGAGCGTGTCCAAGGAATACGGTGGCCAGATCCGAACGATCAGTTGTCGCGCGCTCACGAACGCCAGCATTGGCCCAGCGTCGACCATGACCAGCCAGACCCAGCATGTCACGTTCAGCGACATCACGAGCGCCGATCCGGAGCGCTTTGTGCTGGAGACCAAGGTCTTCCTGCATGATATCCCCTACGGTGACTGCTTCACGGTGGAACAAGTGATGGTTGTGGAGCGCAAGGTGCCGGGCAGCCCGCAGAGCCCGCTAGTTGCGCGCGTGCACCTGGGCATTCCGTTCTCCAAGGGCTGCATGTTCAAGTCCAAGATCATTTCGGCCACGCGGGAAAGCACTCTGACGTCGCTGAAGCTGAACTTTGAGTTCCTGAACAAGGCTATTGAGTCTGGAGGCGGAGCGGACAGTGTGCCGTCGACTCCGTTCCTCGCTTCGACGGAAGAAGAGCGACAGTGTATTGGCGAGTATCCCTTGGGAGACAACGTCAAGGACGCCATGCATTTCTTTGATCTGTTCTACGCCAACGACACGATCCAGCGGTGGAAGGGCCATCACGGACTCACGGGCGACACCGAGCACGACATCAGCGAGTGGGCAGACTCGTCTGAACACGGAGGCCAAGTGCGCAAGATCAGGTACCGACTGCAGACCAACTCCCCACTCGGCCCAGCCAGCACCATGGCCACTGTTTACCAGCACGTTCCATTCGACTCGAAGCGACAGCGAAATGTGGATCCAGATCGACTCGTGCTCCAGACCAAGCTCACGTGTCACGATGTGCCGTTTGGCGACTGCTTCACCACGGAGTGTGTGCACATGATCGAGCGCGACGCGGAGAGCGGCAAGATGATCGCGCGCGTGTGGGTGGCTGTGCCGTTCTCCAAGAGCACGATGTTCAAGGGCAAGATCATTTCGGCCACGAAGGACGGCGTGATCAAGTCCACTAAGGTGCAATACGACGAGCTGCGTCGCGTCGCCGATGCCGAAACTGCTGTCAATGGAGGAGCTGAATCGTCCATTGCTGCGAGTCCTGCCAAGAGCGAGATCGTATCTGCGAATAGCACGCCCAGTCGGTTGTCATCGGACGGTGGTCGACCATCACTGACATCGTCTTCCGGGCCCGCGCCTCGCCGTGTGCTGCTCACTCGTCTGAACAGCACCCTGGACGGCAGCGTGGCGCTCGAAGAGATCTTCGAGAACCAGCGCCTGAGCATCTTTGGCAAATGGGGGCCCAACCATTTGTTCCCGACGGACCGATCTCGATTCACCAACCGCAGCGGAGAAGTCGCCCTCAGCTTTGAGCAGATCACGCTGCCGCCCAACTGGATCTGGACCACGCCCTGGAAGATCGACAAGAGCTACACAGACTGCGATGATGAAGGCTGGAGCTACGCCACGGACTTTCCGCGCTTTAAGATGCATTTAGCTCGTGGCAAGTCAAGCAGCAAGCGGCTCGGAGCTTCCGTGAGACGGCGACGCTGGACACGCATGATGTGCTACGTGCCGCCTGAAACCACGCCCACCGGCAGCGGAGGCGCCAGCCCATCGCAGATCCAGGGAGCCTAGAGAGAGCGAGTGAGTGGCAGATATTTTTGCGCAGCTTTATATACACGCCCAGTCCGTCTTGTCGCAGGATCGGTCTTATCTCGTTCTGATCTCATCAGCTTGCGCCTCAAGCGGGGTCATTCTCCAATTTCCCAATTCAGCAAGCTCTGCAAGCTCCTCCAGCCCAAGCCAAACGAAGTCATGCAGCTCAACTTCCGCGTGTCGATCATGGCCATCGTCCTGGTGTTCATGATGCTCATGGTCTCGGCTGCTCCTCCATCGATGGCAGATCGCAAGCAGGAGCTGCGCGCCCGCATTCTCTCGGCCAATGCGCAGAAGCTTGCGGCCTATCAGAAGCGCGAAGAGGACTTCTTCAACCCGGACCCCAAGCAGCGCCGCCGCCGTTAGACCCGCACGAACTACGGCGGTCTCTTCGATCGCTCCAAGATATCATTTAATATATATACGTATCTCTTTCGTGTCCCTCTATGGTGCCTTCTGGTGATGGATGGCGGTGGCTCAGAAGCGGGGCTTCTTGTGTTTGACCTGCGAGACCTTGAGGAACGCGTTGGCCTTGCCCTGGTTCGGCACAAACTCCTTGCGCTTCTTGAGCTTTTTCACGTGGCCGGCGTCCAGCGTCTCGTCCCAGTAGTCCTGGCGAGCCGCATTCCGGTGGCGCCAGTCCTCCTGCTTGAGCTTGTTCAGCACGCGGTCGTGGTGGGCCGCCAAGGCGTCCACAACAGGCTCCTCCGACTCGCCATCGGCCTCCGCAGCAGCATTGGAGCTGTCGTCGATCCACTTGTCCACCTCTTGGCCGAAGAGCACCGCGTTCTTCACGCCAATGTTCTTCAGCTTGCGCGGATCGAAGTGAACCTTGACTGGACGCTGCGGCTTGACCTCAGTCTTTGTTGACTCTGCAGCAGCAGCAGCGATGACTTCCTGTGCGTCAGCAGTACTAATCTCTACCGTCTCCTCCGAGACCTCGCGGGTCATCTCCAGCGAGCCGCAGTTGGTCCAAGCGCCAGGTCGGTACTTGTGCAGCCTGCCCAGCAGACCACCAAACACAGGCGTCAGCGTCCGCTTGCGTGTGGTACGGAGAGCTCCGTTGGCTGTGCTCTTGGTGGCCACGACCACAGGCGTACGCACACGCGTCACACGGTACGTCACCACAGTTTTCTTCTTCTTCTGAGGCTGCTCCACAGGCTTTGCTTCCTCCTCTGTCGGTTTCCTCAGGCTGCTGAGGAAGCCCTGCATGTCCAGCTCCACACCGCTCTTAGCAACCACAGGCTTCTTCTCCGGCTCGGCAAACTCGGGCAACGTGACCTTGGCACCGAGCTCTTCGGCGGCAGGTTTAGTGGCCTTCGGTTCCGCCTTGGGTTCCGGCTTCTTGTCCTTGGGCCGCTCCGACGGAGGCAGCACGCGCGAGTAGAACAGCATGTACGCCTTCTGCTGCAGCACCGTGTCCACGCTCACCCACCGCACGCAGTCGTCGTTCATCTCGTACCACTGACCCGAACCGCCACGCACGAACGCGTAGTAATGACCGCAGTCCGTGGAGAAGCCCGCGTGCACCAGCACGCCGTGCAGCTCGTACTTGGAGCGGCCGCGCTTACGGTCCTCGCTGGTCTTGCTCATGGACGAGGCCAGATCCAGCGCCAGCGGGAACTCGATGGGCTTCTTGATCTTGCCGAACATGGCGTCGAAGCGCTTGAGCTGGATCACCAGCACGTTCGGGCACACGTCGATGGTCATGCCCTTCTCGGCGCGGCTGAGCTGCTTGCAGCTCGAGCACTTCCAGGCGTTCGAGTCGTCCAGCGTCTCCACGGCCGTGAAGTGCTTGAGCGCGCCGCGCACGCTCTTGATGCCGTTGTTGATCTCGAGCGAGAGGTCCAGGAAGTCGTCGCTGCGCTCGGACACGTAGTTGCACTTGGCGCACTTGAGAGAGTTCTTGAGCGTGCCGCCAAAGGCGCGGTGCACGAGCGACGTGTTGGCGGCCGGGTGGGTCTCCAGCTTGATGTTGGCTCGGCGTAGACAGGACTTCTGCATGGAGTCCAGCAGCAGGCGGAAGAACTCGTGCGAGTCCTCCTGCCGGCCGATGCGGAACCGCTTGGAGATGTGGCGGATGTTCATGACCATGTCCTTGGGCTGCAGCACGCGGCCGCCGCCGGCTCCGTGCACGCTCTGCAGCAGCCGCGCCATCACGCGCAGCGCGCAAAAGCCTCCGCCGCTGCCGTTGTTGTTGTTGTTGTGATGCTTGCTGCTGAGCTGGAGCTTGCTATTGCTGCTGCTGTTGGCGCCCAACAGCGAAGCCTGCACGTCCTTCTGCAGCAGATACTGCGCTAGCGACGGCGTGTACGAGAGGCACTGCAGCACCGAGTTCAGGTAGCACGTGTTGCCCAGATTAGCGAAGCCCGGGCCGATCTTCTTGGCCTGGCGCCAGCCCAGCAGCCGCTCCACGGCGTCTTTCTCGACCAGCACTTTCTTCTGGCGCGCGGTGGCCGCAGCGGCGACGCCAGTGGCCGCACTGTCCTGGGTCGCGGTCTCTCCGACCACGCGCACGCGCTTGGCCTTGACGAACTCGATGCGCCGCTCGTTCACGAGCGCCACGGCCGACTTGCATTGCGCCTGGAAGGACACGCCGCCTCGCGCCGCGGAGGCGCCAGCGGCCCCAGACGGCCCGTGGGCGGCGGCAGGAGAAGGCAGCACCAGCATGCTGAAGAATCTGCCCTCGGGAGCGTCAGCCGGACGAGCGCGATGGAGGCAGCGATGGAGCCCCGGCGCTCCGGATCCAAGAGCTTTAGTGGTGGTTGGTGGTGCGTCTCGCAACCGACAAAGCAGGAGGAGCCGAATAGTGGGCGGAGGCTTGTATTGAGGCAGCTCAACGGTCTGACTTTCTCCATGCGATGGAGACAATTCACGGCTGCGGACTGAAAATCAGGAGAGAGAGAGAGGCCGATAGAGTGTGGGGCGGTCGTGGATATACATGCGAGCCATTCCCGCAGTGACATGCTTCAAATTGGTAGCATCACGTGCTCAAGAGAGGCCAAGACAGAGATTCTGTTGTATCATTGGACGAAATGGTCAGCATATCAATCGTTGATTGGTTGAAAATAGGTCATGGTTGAAGCGACGCCATCTCCGAAAGGGTGCACGCCATGGCCGACGAGATGGAGAGCACCATGCAGCAGGACGAGTCCCTGGACGGCTCCATGGGGTCCTCCTCAGTCTCCCCAGCAAAAGAAGACATGGAAAAGAGCGATACAGAGGCCGTAGATCCAGAAGCACAGGCACCTGAGAGCCACGATTCAACAGGCGAAGGACCAGAGTTCGCGCTGCTGGTCGTGCTCCAGCCAGACAGCATCCGTCATCGCGTGCTCGTGACGCCTCAAACCACGATCGCAGGCTTGTTAGACATCATCTGCAGCGATCTGAAGCTTGACGCAGAGCTCATTTCGTTCCCAGAGCTCGAGCCTGGCGCCGGCACGCCTGGCAGCGGCATGACTCTGGCCGAACTGGGCTTCGACGGGGCGCAGGACCAGGAGGTCGAGCCCAAGATTCACGCGTATGTGGCGCGACGTGTGGTCACCGACGCAGACTATGTCATGCCCGAACTGATCCATGTCCAGGTCTTTGACGGTACATCATGCGAACCAGTATGCCTGTACATGGGTTTGAAAGACCTCACGCCTTGTCTTTTGGTTCCCAGACCAGGCAAACAGCTATTACACGGTCACAGTCGACATCTCCAAGTTCACAGGCCGCAAGCCGTACCTGGGCGGCTACAGGCACCGCAAAACCCAGCAGCTTTTCCACCATGCGTCTACACAGGTAATAATGCTCCCCACCCGCGACTGTCCTGGGGGCTGATGGCTGACTATGCTTGTCCATGGGTCCATTAGACGCTCATATCAAGAGCCCAGCGTCGGTCAGGCACCACGCGAGCGCATCGCGAAACGCAGACCCAGGAGCTCGTGACGCGATCGCTACAGACGCACCGCGAATCCGGGACGCAGATGGCGCGGCGCGATCTGCGGCTGGACAACTCGGGCGACCGCCACGTGACTGCCAAGCCGTACTTCGACTCGTATCAGCTGGACTCGCTCCGCGAGGACTCGGCGCTGCTGGTGCAGCGGCTCTGGCGTGGCTACAAGGCGCGAGCCTACGTCTACTACGTGTGCGAGCAGAAGCGCCGCGCGGTGAATGTGGGCAAGCTGGAGGCGCACGAGAACGCGCTGGAGGACGCCAGCTACCAGAAGCGCGAGATCCAGCGACGCATGCACCCCAAGACCGTGAGCGACTTTGAAGTGCTCTACAACGAGCTGGAGAAGTGGCGGCAGTTCGAGACGCGGCGCGTGCAGGAAGACCCGCAGTACAACGGCGACGCTGTGGCCAGACAGGAGGCGTTGGAGGGCATCCTGGCCAAGGAGACCAAGCTGCTGCAGACCATCGACCGGCTCAAGCTCACTGCCACGGACAGCAACCGCAAGCAGCGGATCGAGTCCATGCTGCAGTTCATGGCGCGGCCCAAGCAGTGGCAGATGAGCGATGGCGGGGTCAAGGAGGTGCACACGCCGTTCACGACGCGCGCCAAGGAGCTGCTGGACCTGTACCACGGCATGGCCATGCAGACGCTGCTGTCCGTGGACGAGCGGCTCAACATGCTGCTGCATGTCAAGTGGACGGTGCAGGAGTTCGACTGCGCGCTGACGCGGCAGATCGTGGAGCTGATCGACCGCGAGGCCGACATGCTGCACCGCGGCCGCAAGGAGAAGAGCCTCGAGGGCCTGCGCCGGCGCCTGAGCAACCTCTTCCTCCAGTTCATCGAGACCCCAGAGTTCAATCCAGAGGCCACGGCCTTGAAGCAGCGGTAATCTATTATTTACGAATATAGTCAGTCCCTGGAATCGGTAATTGCAGATTTGAGCTTTGTGCGGGCGTTCCAGCGACCTTCGGTCGACCTCGCGACGGGTCGCGGCCGCCATTTGGCTCAGAATCCGATACAGCACGGCCAAGCCTCAAGATGGTAGCGAAGCGGCGTCGCTCTCTGCAGTGGAATACGCAGGACGGAGAAGTGACGTGTATGTTGTGTGTTTGTGTGCCTGTGTGTGTGATCAGCCAGGCTACGAAGCAGAGGAGACCATCAAGCGCATCAAGAGCCACAAGGGCGTGCAGGCTGTGCTCATCGTGAACCAGGAGGGCGTGCCCATCTACTCGAGCACCAACGACGAGGAGTTCGCGCTGGACCACGCGGCGCTGATCTCGCAGCTGGCGGCCAAGGCCAAGTCCACGATCCGCACGCTGGACCCGACCAATGACATGACATTCCTGCGCATCCGGTCCAAGAAGCACGAGATCATGATCGCCCCTGGTACGTGCCGCACACACGAACGCTGCTGCGGCAGTGACTTGTGGTGCTGCTTCTGCTGTGGCTGGAGAGGCAGGTAGAGCTCATGTGCTAATGCGTGTTTGGCGTGGCTATGGCGAATGAGCAGACAAAGAGTACGCGCTGATCGTGATCCAGAACCCGAATCCAGGCACGGAGCGCGAGCCGGCCGAGGCCAATTGAGTAGCGTTACGTGTACAATACGACTGAAGCAAGAGACAGAGAGAGAGACTGATCATAACCACCACGTAGGAATCTCTGTTTGCATCTGTCGGTCTTTTGGCTTCCGCGGTCGGTCTTCCACTCGATGTCACTAAAGCGGGGGACGTCCTCGCCCCATTGGGGTCGTTTTGGTGCGTGTTTCTCACAACCAAAAGATCCAAGAAACGCACAGGAGCTCCAGCAACATGAAGCGCACGCCACGCACGTCGCTCAAGAAGCACGACGCCAGCGAGGAGTCCCGCGCGCGCAAGGCCCGCCGGGACCGCACGACCACGCAGGTGCGCAAGGACAAGCGCCGCGAGGCCGTGCAGACCAAGCGCCGCCGCGTGCAGTCCATGGACACGGAGACCGTGCTCACGGGCCGCGACATTAGTGAGCTGGTCGCGATCCTGTCCGACACGACGTCCACTTCAGCCTCCAGCCATCAGGAGCGCTTCGACGTGCTCAAGGAGATCCGCGTCATGCTGGCCACGCACGAGCACGACTACGAGGTCGTGGACAAGATCATCGAGTCGGGGGTACGTGCGCAGTCGCATGCATGACGCCCATGCAGCAGCAGTCTAACCAGATTGGCTATCTATGTGGCTTGTGTATGAATGCTGCTAGATCGTGCCGATCATGGTGAACCTGCTGAACTCGGCCTCGCCGCTGGCCAGCGCCACGCGCACAGGCGGCGAAGTGTACCGCGAGATCCTCTGGTGCCTCACGAACATCGCCAGCGGCCAGTACGAGCACACGAAGATGGTGCTTCCAGCGGTGCCACGTCTGCTGCAGTTCCTCGAAGGCGCAAACCACTCGCTGGCCGAGCACGCGGCCTGGGTGCTGGGCAACATCGCGGCAGACTGCGAGGAGTTTCGTCAGAAGCTCATTGCGAACGGAGCTGTCGTGCCACTCGTCAAGCAGCTGGCCAACGTGGGCGAGCCTGAACTGGCCAAGAATTGCGCATGGGCGCTCTCAAACCTTGCACGAGGCCACGATGTGTCGGCCAAGCCGTTTGTGGATGCCGGCATTATCCCCGTGGTGATCACGGGTCTGCAGCAGAGCACGGCGCATTCGTTCACGACCGAGACGGTCGTGGAAGTGGCCTGGCTGCTCAGCTTTCTCACCGCGCGTGAGGAGGAGTATCTCAAGCTGATGCTGGAAAGCGGACTGGTCGATCTGCTGCTGCCGTTCTTTGCTGGCACGGAAGAGCTGCTGCTCACGCCGATCATTCGCGTGTTTGGCAACATTTGCTGCGGATCGTTTGACCACCACACGGACGAGTGGCAGATGCCGTACATCCACCGCCTGCTCAGCTCCGATTCAGTCTTCCTGTCCAAGCTGTTTGCGTTCCTCCAGCCCATGGATTCCTCCTCGCATGCGCATTTGGCCTCGGAAAGCGCATGGGTACTCTCGAATCTGGCGGCGCTGGATGCTCAAGTGGTCGGCGTGTTGCTTCAAGCGCAATTCCTGCCGCTGTTGGGCACGCTTTTCCACGATTCCAGTTTTGAATTGCGGCGCGAAGTGGCGTTTGCCCTGACGAACATCGCGTTGACAAGCCCAACGCACTTGGACCAAGTCCTGGCGCTGAACGTGCTCAAGGGCTTCCTGCAACTGCTCACAGCCGCTGACGTGGCTGTCGTGGGCAATTCTCTGCGATTCATCGAAAACGTGCTGCGCGTGGCGCCTCGTGGAGTCGCGCTTGTGGAGAGCAACGACGGCATCGATGCACTGGAGACCGTGCAGTTCGATTCGAGTGAAGAGCATTTGTCCAAGTGGGCAGCTGCGCTCGTGAACGAATTCTACGGCGAGAACTACGGTGTGAACTCGCCCCCGAGCACCGGAGCTGCTGGAGGATTCGTGCCTGCGCTTTCGGTGCTGCAGCCTCCAGCTGCCGGTTTCTCCTTCGGTCAGACGCCTGAAAATAATGCGCAGCCTGGCGGACGCGGTCGAGGCGCGCACATGACCATGCCGGCCTGGAAAAAATGACCAAGATCTCATCTGATAATCTGTTTCTTTTTTGTCAACCAATCATAATGTTTACAGTGAATATCAGCCAATCAACTACTTTCTAATAAATAAAATCCAGCCAATCAATGGTCAAGAGTGTTTTTTAACATGATTTCTTGAAGTGAGACCAGATAATCACAAGCGTGTATGTACTAATGGTTGAACCACCTGACTACTGCTACAAGTAAGACCACGATCATACGCGAATAGTGTCGTGCGAGTACGCAAACGAGGGCGACGCACTGGGCAGCTTCTCGCCCAGCTGCTTGGCCGTGAGCAGCGTCAGGTATCCGCGACAGAGCACGGCGCCCAGCAGGGCCACTAGCGCCGCCAAAAAGGCCGCGAGCGCGTTCTGCGTGTGGTTGTTGGCGAAGAACAGCGCGGCATAGACAAAGTAGTTGATTGCGTTGAGCACGAACAGCACAAAGTTGGCGCGGATGAAGCTGGGTTTCTTGATGCAGGTACCACAGCCGAAGATTACCGCACCGCCCAGGAACGCCATCTGCAGGATCATGAAGCAGATGAACGCGGTGGTGGGGCGCTCCATGGCGTGGAAGAACGGGTTGGTGCCCAGCGCCATCATGAGGACGCTCTCGGCGATCACGAGCGC
The DNA here is from genome assembly GCA_023334555.1 of Elongisporangium undulatum. Lineage (NCBI taxonomy): Eukaryota > Oomycota > Peronosporomycetes > Pythiales > Pythiaceae > Elongisporangium > Elongisporangium undulatum. The sequence continues at coordinate 19,308 of JAADVF010000400.1, forward strand.
ATTGACGATGAAGATCGCGAGCTTGTACGTCCAGGAATCGTCCTGCGTCATGCTCGCTCTTGCTTGGTGAGACTGGGTGGGAGGAGGAGGCGGCCCCTCTCGCGTTCTCTGGGGTCCAGTTCGCCCATTGGATAAAAACGCAATAAAAGAATTCAGCTTCAGATTGGGTGCAAGATTGGATAAAAACGCGATCTTCCCTATAGAGGATTGGATAAAAATTCAAACCGATTGGATTGGCTGGAATGTCCGTTTTCGCTGCACGTTTCTATGCGACATCTGTCAATTTCTTCTTTTATTCTATTTTGAGTGTGTTTCGTTTCAGTTTGCTCCGCTTTTGGACCGTTATCGTCATCAGCTGGCGCATCTGCCATACAATTCCGATATTTAGAGATTTTGTTTAGAGAGATTGAGCACAAGGATGACGAGCCATGCTCGCATGTGATGCCCAGAGCAATTCTGTGAGCAGTGTCCAGTGCAAACGGATGCGAGGGACTTGGTAACAGGGCGCGCATGCGTGCTCTTCCGCGGTTTCTATCGCTCTGGGTCGTCATGGCTTTTTCAGTTCAGAGAGAGAGAGAGAGATCACGCCATTTCTGCATACGTAGACATTTTATTTTTCAGATAAATGGGATTTCGGACCTGGATAATCGGAGCTGCTCAGTCTCCAACTGGAATGCTGCTGGGACCGGCAGCTGAAGCGTCGCGCTTGAAGCGCCAGGAACAGCGAGCCCAGCGCCGCCAGGACGGGGGTGTACGGCTGCCTCTGTTGCTGAATGCCGCGAATGCTAGGCTCCCGCGGCGTCGGCGACCTCGCTCCAAGAACTGCGCTAACTTTCGACGGTTTGGCCCGTTTCTCCGACCAGCGGATGCCCAAGCGATCGTTCCGCGGCATCACCGCCACAGAATATCGAGAACCGCGGAGGCAGAGCAAGCTCTTGCGAATGAAGTCCGGCTCGTACAGGCGCAGATCTTTGAGCTGGATAGGCAGCATACGCTTCTGATGGCCAGGACGATCAATGCCAGGCTGGACGCAGTCGCCCAGGCCACGCAGCGGGTCCAAGGCTTTTACGATATGTTTGGTCGTGGCTACCGGCCTCCTAGCGCCACAAATCCGATCCAAATCGACGTACCAGCCAGCTATTTGCGCTCACTCATGCACGAGAACGTGCTGTGCACAGAGTTCCAGGGTGTGGAGATGTTCCTGCAGCAGTACCGGATCGGCACGGAGAGCCACTCGGCATTCGTGATCGAGCTTGGCCAAGTCCACGTTGTGAGCGATGAGAACGACACGACGATCCAGATCAAGGCCGATGCGGTCGCCCGCATGCGGATCAGTCGAGTGACGCTCGCGCGGTTCTTCCCGAGCATTATCCAGGACGAGAATCTCGTCCAACAGCTCATCGGGAAGGAGTACGTCATGCAGTACGACAAGGTGTTCCACTTTCGCGACGGCCGCGTATTCCAGCACGAGTCGCGCGTGGACTTTGGCGGCGGCATGGTGCGGCTCACGCAGGACCCGTTCGTGGCGCTGAAGCTGCTGCAGGCCTCGCTAATGACCAAGCACGGGCACTGGCGCATCGACAACCGCATCGAGGAAGATCGCCATGAGCTGACGAACAGCATGCTCTGAACGAGTGAGCTCCTCGTAGATCGGTCCCTTCTGCCTCATATTTATACTGTAGTACACAAAGTTCCATATAAAAAGCAAACAAGATCACCTTATTTTCTTCAATTTGATGTTTTGACCAATCATTGTTGGCTACATACCGCCATTTTAGCCAATCACATACGACAACTGGCAACATCGAAGTGCAAGCTCGGGCGTCATTTCTCGAAAATGCTGCTTTTGCGCCCGAGACCGCGGCGGAGGGAGTTGGACAGCCCGGATGAGGCCCTCATGACCCAGTCCAGGGCGCTTCTGGGGCCGCACCCGCTGCTGGCTGCGGTCGAAGAGGCGTCTGCCCCCGCAAAGGCTCGAAGGCGCTCGCGACCGCGGTCCAAGAACTGCGCGAGTCGCAACCGGTAAGGAGTATACACAGTCTATATACACTGTCAAGAGCTAATGGTGAATGGATGCTCTTACGTAGCCAGCTGACGACCTACAAGCGGCTGCAGAACGCGCTGGCGGTCGAAGTGCGCTCCATGCGACAGCAGATCGCGCAGCTGGAGCGCCGCCGGTCGCTACTGGACTCGATCACGATCAATTCGCGGATCCAGACAGCCAACCACTCGATCAAGGTCACGGAGGATCTCTTCCGGGTCTTCGCCCATGGCTGCAACGGCGTGCGCAACCCGGAGCAGGTCGTGGTGGCCACGCAGTTCCTGCACTCGCAGATGCATCGCGACGTGATGTGGATGTCGCTCCAGGGACCGGACGTGTACATGGCGCACCATCAGGCCTTCGTCCAATGCCACAGCTCCATCCAGTTGTTCCTCCAGGACGTGCAGGTGGTCCACATGGCACATGACAACGTGTGCCAAGTGCGTGCGGAGGGCATCATGCGCTTCCGCATCAACCGCGTGACGCTGGCTCGGTTCTTCCCCGCGGCGCTCAACGACGAGCAGCTCGTGCAGCAGTTGGTCGGCAAGGAGTACACGACCCAGCACAACAAGCTCATCACGTTCCGGGACGGCCTGATCGTGTCCCACGAGCCGTACCTCAAGGACGAGTCAGGCTGTCGCCAGTGGGTGCCCAGCACGCTCGCCGTGGCCCGGTACTTTCGCGACGCGCTCATGGCCGAGCACGGCCATCTGCCGCTGGAGTCCGCGATCACAACAGACATCGAGATCATTGAGTCATAACAGGCAACTCGACACGCTTCAAGTGTCCAACTACGTAGTATTAAGCTCCCCAATCAAATCACGAACGCGGCGACGCCATTCAGGCCACTAGCGATCACGCTCATCTGGCCGGTGGACCAGAAGATCGACCGATGCGGCTGCAGCTTGTACGCGTACGCGTACGTGTGTCCGAAGCGCGAGGCCGTGTAGGCGCTCATTAGCGCCACATTGGCCGTCTCGTGCCCGCCGACAAGTACGGAGCCCAGGAACACGGCCAGACCGATGGGGATGCTCTCCAAATCGTTCTGCACAATGCGGCGCCAGCGCATGTCAGTCTCCCGCGCGCTCTGGATCTTCGTCGAGTTTTGTTCGGGGCTCTCGTGGAGACCGAAGCTCTGCGTGGGGTGGTCGGCCTTGCTGTCCAAGCGGCTGTCTTCAGGCGGCCGAGAGCCAGCCGCGAAGGCCTTCCCGCCCTGGATCATGGTCGTGGCGAACACCTTGGCGAAGAGTGCCGTGGAGCAGACCGAGAAGGTCTTGACGGCCGCAGTCGTCGCCACAAGCGCCATCTTAAGGCTTCAATGGGCCCGTTGGAAAGTGTTCCTATCGCTGATTGGCTAGTATTCGGTAAATTCATTGCTTACTCAGGATAAAATGCTTGCGTTGACCGGTTAGGGGAACCCAAAGGGAAGATCAAGCCATAGGACGGTACTGCATTTGAAGATACATCACGATGTTTTACCTCATTATGTATTATTACAGGTTTTTGTTTTCCATAATCATCATACAAATTACAGTTAACTCAGTTCATCCTTCCATCCCCCAACTATATCCAATTATACAGGTCATGTGGTTCACAAGTACCACGACCGCCGGCTCACATCCAGCTGCACTCATTGCCAATAATGCTGCCGTTGCTGTGGCAGAACAGGCGCTCTGGCGGCCACAATGAACGCCAGCGACTTGCATCCGCAGGCCTCGCTTCTTCTTCCGTGTTGTCTGACGCCCTAGCGGCCATGGCCCATCGCTATCGTCAGCAGCTGGAGGCGCGAAGAGATCTGCTCGACGCCATTCGAGACACGGATCGTGGTCGCTACCGCTCTCTAAGCTGCGCCAACAGACGACGGTATACCAGCCATGCATTTCCACATTCCTCTTCATGTTACTGCTCGCCATTGCGTCTCTATGAAGGACCTGACTCGCTGTACTTTGGCTTGTAGGCGCCTCGGTGCTCAACGGCCGCTGGCTTCAGCCGCAGCGGAGACCAACGCTCAACTGAGAGCCAAGTTCATGGAGATGGAGCAGAGACGCTCGCTGCTCCTGTCGCTCATGGTCAATGAACGAATGCAGTCGCAGAGCCATGCTGTCAAGATCGCAGAGGGGTTCTACTCGCTGCTGGCTCATGGCTACAATCCGCTGCGTAGTCCAGAGGTCGCCGAGGCCACTGCCGCTTTCCTGACTGCCAACATGAGCTCCAGCGTCGAGTGGACGACCTTCGTAGGCGTGGGGCCACTACTGAGTCACCTGCAACTGTACACCGATTCGTACGCATCGCTCGTGGTCTCTCTGGTGGACGTCAAGGTCGTGGGCCAAGTCGCGATGGACGGCAGCTTGGAAGTCCGGGCCGAGGGCACCGCGCACGTCCGCATCAACCGCGCGACGCTCGAGCGGTTCTTCCCTGCAGTGTTGGAAGACGAGTTCGCAGCGCAGCAGTTCATCGGCCAGGAGTGCACGGTCGAGTACAACAAGGTGTTCTTCATCAAGGACGGGCTGATCATCCGCCACGGACCGTTCGCGGCCGACAGCAGTCGTCTTCCCACGCTCATTCACACGCCCAAGGGCTTCGCGCTCCACATCCGCAGCTCCATTGCGACGACCCACGAGGGCCTCATGGAGTCCTGAAGCAGGCAGTAAAGCCAGGGACACGACGACGACGATGACAAGGCCCCAGAGACAAGCGCCAGCAGTCAATTCCTCCCTCTGGGACTGAACGCTGTAAAAGAACGCGAATGAAGGCCCCGGCGTTGGACCATCCCACCGGCTTTCCTCTCGTCTCCATTGCCCAACGGATTACTCGACAGAACTGCGTGGTAAAGAACCCGGCCGGCGTGTTAGACCAGCGGCCGGTGGCTGCATAGACGCGCGGCCCACGCGACAAAGAGTCACAGTGTCTACAGAAGAAAAGCGCGCTGCTGCTGCTTGGAGCTCGTGTTTATGACCCGGCACCGCTCTGGCGCGCCCATGCGATACTCACTTCTCAAGACGCCATGCTGCTGCTGCACTTTCAGTCCGCCCGTGTGCGCGGGCAGTACCAAGATCTGTTCAACGACCAGGACGGCGCGGCGGCGCCCGGCGCCAACCAGCGACGGCGACGACAGCGGTACCGGTCGCGCAACTGTGCCGACCGCTCGAGGTACGCGAAGCCCGGAACGATGTAACTGCCTTTTGCCTACAAAGTCTCACGCTGTTTGTGTTTGCTTTCAGACGACTAAAGGCGCAAAGAGCCAAGGACCGGGCCAGCGGACTGTCCGTGGCCGAGAGCCCGGAGGAGCCCGCCAGCCAGTTGGGCTACCTGCAGGCCGGCGCGGAGTCCTGCGCGTGGCCCATTCCGCAGCAATGGCTGCGCACAGCCTTCCAGGAGTGCCAGCGCACAGAGAACAGCGTCGTCCGACCGACTCCGATCCCTTCTCAGGCCAGCGACTGATCAACCACCCGCACGAGCTCGCCTGCTGCCCAAGCGCTGAACCCACGGCCGGGAGCCAAGGCTGGCGGCTGCACAGACCAACCGTCTGCGCTTTACACAGCCTCAACGGACCGCTCTCTCGCTCTCCCCCCCCCGGCGCACGAAGCAGGACGCCATGGCGCTCGCTCTCTCCCTCTATCGAGGCCGCCGTGTCTCGGTCTTTGAGCCAGCAGGCGCAGTCAGTAGGAGCTTGAAGGAAGAGCTCCGCGTGATCTTTGACGTATAGTACACTCATCGCCTCATCCGGATCCCGAACAGCTGCGATGGGCTGGAGTCTTCGCGTGTCTTTGGCTCGGCGTCGCTTTGCAGGCTGCGACACCAGCGAGAGAGACGCCTGAGATGCGGCTTGCGTGTATCCAGCGTATACTGGATCATCGTCATCATCGTCTTCAAGTCACTTATTCGCCTACTGATTTATGTACTACTCTAATTGCCGAAATGGCTCGCAAATTTGGGTTGATTCTCTGGTTGGGAGGCGCGTGTTTATGCCGAATGCTGTTTACCCGAGTGCGTCAGTGCGCATTTCGGATCGCAATGCTCACGCTGTACCATCGGACTCTGGCACTGCCGCCCTCTGAGCAGCCCCATGGAGGAAGCCCCCAGCTCCAGCTGCTGGTGCGGCCAGGACGCCGCCGCCATCGTTATCGCTCCCGCAGCTGCGCCAACTTTAAGAAGGAGCAGCGACGCAGACGCCTTGGCCCTCGACGACCACGAGCTGCTGCACGCAATGAGGCCACAGTGATAGACGTCGTGGGCGAGATGGAGCGCAGACGCACACTGCTGACGTCCTTCATGGTGAATGCGCGCATGCACTCGCTGGACCACGCGATCCGAGTGGCCGAAGGGTTCTACCTGCTGCTGGCCAAGGGCTACAGTCCGAGTCGCGACCCGGACGCGAGCCAGGCCGCCGCATCGTTCCTGCGATCCAACATGAGCCACGACGTCGAGTGGACGACTGTGCGAGGGGTCGAGGTGTTCCTGCACCACCACCAGTTGTACACGGAGGCGCACGCGTCCGTGCAGA
>JAADVF010000401.1:0-25849 GCA_023334555.1 Elongisporangium undulatum
GCACAGTCGTAGGCCAGCCGTTTGATACGGCACGTGGTGCTGGTTGGTTGCTCAATGGGTGTCTGCCGGTCTGAGTCTGATCTGTGTGTGTGTGCAGGTCAAAGTGCGGTTGCAGACCCACAGCGCATTCTACAATGGGCCGATTGATTGTGCACGACAGACGGTGAGAGCTCTGCTGTTGCCTCAATAGGTATTGTGCCTGTGGCTCTCATGAATGTATCGTTGCTGGCTGCTTTAGCTCAAGCACGAAGGCGTGCGAGGCTTCTTCAAGGGCCTGATGCCGCCCATGCTGGGCACAGGCGCTTCCAACGCGCTATTGTTCCCAGCGTATGAGCGTGCGCTGAAGACTATCGATAGCAGTGATAAGCCTGGCCTCGCGTCCGTCTTCGTTGCTGGTAAGACGTTATGATGAGCGAACTCGTTGTGCGTGCTCAGCGCGCTCATGCCAGTCAATCTTTGTGTTCATTAGGAACGATCGGCGGCTTCTTTCGAACATTCGTCTTGACGCCGATAGAGCTCGTCAAGTGCCGGCTTCAGGTGCAGGACGGCCATGCGATCAACAACTACAGCGGTCCGATTGATTGCGCCAAGCACATTTACCAGCGCAACGGCCTGCGTGGGCTCTTCCTCGGCCAACTCGTCACCATGGGCCGTGAGATCCCAGCCATGGGCGCCTACTTCACGACCTACGAGTTCTCCAAACGCAGCATGCTGGAGCGCAATATGAACCTGCACAGCGCCTTGATCGTCTCCGGCGGACTCGCTGGCATTGCCTGCTGGGTCGTGGGCTACCCTCAAGACGGTAAGGAGCACATCGCATATCAGCTCGAGTGGCAGCAGATGCTGACTCTGCCCCTTCGTTCATAGTGATCAAGTCCTCTGTCCAGACGATCGCCGAGGACGCGCCGTCCTACGAGCGCACCATCACGTACCAAGCCAGGCGATTGTACCGCCTGGGTGGTTGGCGCATCTTCTTCAGCGGCCTGGAGACTGCTCTGATGCGCTCCGTGCCAGTCAACGCGTGCGCGCTGTACACCTACGAGATCATGTCGGAGATCCTGCGGCGAGAGTGACCGCAATGGAGAAATGGATGCACCACTTCGCCAGAATCAGATCCAAGATAGAGAACTTCCGTTGAAAAATGATACTTAATTTTCGACCCGTTTGCAGATCGTAATGGATGTCGTTTCAGCCAACTAGCCTGCCATAGATCGGCTAAGCCGATCTATGGCAGGAGGCTATTTCTCACTACACTACGCTGCGCTCGCAGAGCCCAAACTTACGTATTTTGAGAGCTTAAAGTGAGACTGATTCTGGTGTTGTGAATAGACAGCTAAAAGAAGGCAAATACAGCAAAACCTACTCTCAGCCAGTTGGTTTAGGCAAATGCCCGTTATAACCAATGAGGTGTACCGTAAGCAAAGCTGCTGCACAACCAACCCGTGAATGTTGCCCTCATTAGTCCTAGAACGCGAGATCCGAGAAGTTGAAAATAACCGAATAATTGAGAAAATGGAGCCCCTCAATTGTCGAAAAGTCGACCAGGATAGATAAACAGCTTTACCATCAATTATTTTTATTTTTCGGATTTAGATCGGATGGAAATGTTGATAATTAATAGGAAAATAGTGAGACAAAAGGAAATCTCGAGAGTGCTCTCGAGTCTGGGACAAAAACATAGAGTTGGTGGGCTGGCAGTTGATGCCGCTTTAGCTTTGGAGGGCAGGAGGAGTACAAAGGTTCCATACTTTTTCGTACTGAGAACCGTGCCAATTTGCTACTTATCGAATATATTTAATCTTCGCACAACGGAGACATCTATTCCGTACAGTATGTGCATTTTCGCCTTGCTCTTCTGATCCAAACACATTTCCGCCATGTGAACTACGCAGTTTCTGCTACTAATATGAGGCCATATATGTGCCAAGGAACTTGCTGGGAATTTTCTCAGCAGGACACCAGGTGCACATTTGATTGGAGTGATGTTCAAAAAGGTGATGGACAGAGACCCCATCAGATACGCCAATCAGATGCCGAAGAGGCTTGGTCGAAAAGCCAATCAAAAGGCAAAGAGGCACATGATTTGCTTTAGTAGTAGTAGAAGTAGAAGTAGAAGTAGATGGGGAGACAGCATTCGTCTATTTGCGCATCAAGAAGTCGCGGAACCAATACCAAGCAACTGAGGTTGGTTGCGCGACACTCCGCGGATGGTACTCCTCCAGCGGCACGAAAGCTTCGCGCTACTGGCGAATGCGTTCTCGGGCTTCGTGGGCGGCGCTAGCGGCACTGCTGTCGGCCAGCCGTTTGATACAGTACGGCTGCTCCACGCCTTAAACTGCTGTGAACGCCCATTGACGCAGCGTCTGTGCAGGTCAAAGTGCGCCTACAGACGCACAGCACGTTCTACAAAGGCCCGATCGACTGCGCTCGGCAAACAGTACGTCTAGCTGTCTGCAAAACGGACACAGGTTGAACCTAATGCTGTGTTGCGTGTCCGTAGTTGCATCACGAAGGCGTGCGAGGCTTCTTCAAGGGCCTGTCGTCGCCCTTGGTCGGCAGTGCTGGGTACAATGCCATTATGTTCACAACGTACGAGCGAGCGCTCAAGAGTATTGATACCAGTACGAGCGAGAAGCCTGCCCTGCTGTCTGTCTTCTTCGCGGGTACGTATGCTTGTCTTTCGATGACGGATGACCGCAGTCTGATGCTTGTGTCACGCACAGGCGCGATCAGCGGCATTTGCCGAACAGTGGTGCTGACGCCCACAGATCTCGTGAAGTGCCGGCTTCAGGTGCAGGATGGCCATGCGGCCAACAACTACCGTGGTCCAATCGACTGCGCCAAGCATATCTTCCAGCGGAACGGTCTGCGCGGGCTCTTCCTGGGCCAGACTATCACGGTGTGGCGCGAGATCCCAGCCATAGGCTCGTACTTCACAGGTTACGAGTTCGTCAAGCGGGCCATGCTGAAGCGCGATATCAACATCCACACGACCATGATCGTGTCCGGCGGCTTCGCTGGCATTTGCTGCTGGGTGCCCAGCTACCCACAAGATGGTGCGTCTGCCTGCAGCTCATTGATTGATGCGTTGCCGATACACTGAGGCGTACTCACTCGCTTGCCTGGATGGATGCCGTACAGTGATCAAGTCCTCCGTTCAAACGGTCGCCGAGGACGCGCCGGCGATCGAGCGCACGATCGCGTTCCAAGCCAGGCGACTGTACCGCTTGGGCGGCTGGCGCGTCTTCTTCAATGGCATGGAGACGGCGCTGCTGCGCTCCGTCCCGGTCAACGCCGTGGCGCTCTACGTCTACGAGTGCACATCCGATCTGCTGCGCGCGGACGAGTTAGTCTGAGAGATGGATACCAAACTGGAGTCAGATCTCGAATAACAATTTTGTGATAGAGAGCATGGGTATTTTGTCCAATACCCAGAACATGAGTCGAGCACTGAGTCAGACAGAGAAACGTGATGGAAGAGCCCACGGCGATCCGCCACGATGAGAGCTACTCGATCCTGGTGGACTTCGCCTCGGGCGTCGTGGGCGGCTGCAGCGGCATCATCGTGGGCCAGCCGTTTGATACGGTACGTACGTGGCCGTGGGCGTTGTGCGGCTGCGGTGCAATGGGCTCTCGCACCGGACGAATCATGCATGTTTGGTTGGCAGATCAAAGTCCGATTGCAGACGCACAGTACATTCTACAAAGGCCCGATCGACTGCGCTCGACAGACAGTGAGTAGTAGTCGTCTTGTGGTCGTCTGGCGCATTGTTTTGGTCCATGAGGCTGAGCGTGTGCGATACTGCTAGTGGCGGCATGAAGGCACGCGCGGGTTCTTCAAGGGCATGACGTCGCCGCTCTTTGGCAGCGCGTGGACCAATGCGATCATGTTTGCGTGCTATGAGCGCACGTTGATGGCGATTGACAGCGATCCGGTCAAGCCGTCGCTGCAGTCCGTCTTCATCGCTGGTACGTGGAGCGCACAATGGCGAACAATTGGCTGGATGGGCAAGGTACTGAGAATGCTGGACGCGCGCAAATGTCATAGGCACCGTGAGCGGGTTCTTCCAGACGGTGGCCGTCACGCCCACAGATCTGGTCAAGTGCCGATTGCAGGTGCAGGACGGCCATGCGCTCAACAACTACCGCGGTCCGCTGGACTGCGTCAAGCACATCTACAAGAGCAATGGCCTGCGAGGGCCGTTCCTTGGCTACAACATCACGCTCTGTCGCGAGGTGCCGTCCTTTGGATTCTACTTCGCCATGTACGAGTACGCCAAGCGAGCCATGATCGACCGTCATTACAGTGCGCACACCGCGATGCTCACAGCCGGAGGCCTCTCTGGGGTGGGGTCCTGGATCCTAGCCTACCCAATGGACGGTGCGTGTTGCTGCCAATGACTGACAGCTTGCTGATAGCACGACTGACTGTCGATGTATACTTATTAGTGGTCAAGTCGTCCATTCAAACGATCGCAGAATCTGCTCGCCCGGAAGAGCGCACGATCGCGTTCCAGACGCGGAGACTCTACCGCCTTGGCGGCCTGCGCGTATTTACGAACGGCATGGAGACCGCTGTGATCCGCGCTTTCCCCGTCAACGCCGTCACGTTCTTCTGCTACGAGACCATGTCCAGCTGGCTCAAGGATGTCACTCGAAGCTGAGTTCTCATACGTTAATAGAGAGAGCTGGCTGTAAACATGTTGACTCTGTCCTGCCGTTGACTCGACATTTTGTAGCTTCAGTTTCAGCCAATCATGTGTCGCCACACACCAAATGCTTCAACCTTCAAAATCCAGAGTTGGTGTGTGACACACCATTTTATAGCGCTCACGTCGGAATCCGCATTATCAGACATCCATCATCATGCTGCCATATCTGCACCGCTCGCTGTCGCGCTCCGCGCGGTCGTTCTCCTCGCGCACTGCGGCCGGCAACAGCGATGCGGAGCACCTGACCAAGTGGATGGCGTTCAAGGCCACGCCGCTGGATCTGGCGTCGCAGCAGTTCGAGACCATCGCGCTCAGCTCGCCCAGCGCCAGCGTGCTGCACCTGCAGCTGAACCGCCCCAAGACGCGCAACGCCATGAACATGCAGATGTGGACCGAGCTGGCCCAGGCCTTCGACGCGATCGAGCAAGACTTGAGCGTAAAGGCCGTGGTCGTCTCGGGTGAGGGCAAGGCGTTCACGAGCGGCATGGACCTGAACGTGTTCGCCACCATGCAGCAGGTCGCGCAGAGCGAGTCGTGCGACGGCCGCAAGCGCGAGGCACTCATGCGCGTGATCGACTCGTTCCAGCGCATTATCTCGGCGCCTGAGCGCTGCCGCGTGCCCGTGATCGCAGCGATCCATGGACCCTGCATCGGCGCCGGCGTGGACTTCATCACGGCCTGCGACCTGCGGTACTGCGAGTCCTCGGCCGTGTTCTCCGTCAAGGAAGTGGATCTCGCGATCATCGCGGACGTGGGCACGCTGCAGCGACTGCCCAAGCTCGTCGGCGAGCAGCAGGCCAAGGAGCTGGCGTACACGGGTCGCAACTTTGGTGGTGCCGAGGCCGAGCGCATCGGACTCGTGCTCAAGTCGTTCACGGACCAGGAGGAGCTCATGGCGCACGCCCACAAGGTGGCCGAGAGCATCGCGGCCAAGAGCCCGCTCACGATCCGAGGCATCAAGCAGACCATCCACTACCAGCGCGACCACTCCACGACCGACTCGCTGCGCCAGGTCCAGTACCACAACGCCGCGGTGCTCTACAGCGAGGACTTGGCCCAGGCCATCGGCGCCATCATGAGCAAGACCACGCCCACGTTCCGCGACGATTAGGAGACAACAAGCCGCTTGATAATGAATGCCACACGCTCACGCACGTTTTATTTGCAAGCTGCTGGTGTCCTACACGTCTGCTTTCCTCTCTCTGCTTCTGTTCTATGCGAAGCTGCCTCTTGGAGACGGCTTCTCCCTGCCTATGTGCCACGTTCCCTACAAAACAGACGCGCTTGATCCATGAGCTCACGCTTACTCCGCCTTCTTGCGCGCTGCGATTGCCGACAGGAAATCGCCACGGCCACCACCGGGGGGACCACGGCCACGTCCTCGAATTGCAGACATGAGGTCCATACCACGGCCGGGACCACCGCCACCGCCGCCGCCATCTTCGTCTCCGCCGCCACCGCCACGTCCTCGGATCGCAGACATGAGGTCCATGCCTCGGCCAGGACCGCCTGGTGGACCACGACCACGACCACGGATGGCAGCAAAGAGATCCATGCCACCGCCACGACCTCCGCCACGACCGCCGCCGCCGCCAGCTTCTTCTTCGTCGTCGCCGCCGCCACCGCCACGAGCAGCAATCGCAGCAAAGAGACCGCCACGACCCCCACCGCGGCCACGGCCTCGTGCACCGCCACCCATCATCGGGTGGGGAGCACGCTCCGGAGCACCGCCGCCACCACCGGCTTCGGCAGCGGCACCGCCACTCGCGGCCGCATTCTTCTCCTTGGCCTCCTTCAGAATATCAGCGCGAGTCTTCAGCTTGCGCGGGATCGGTGGGCCCTTGTCCTTCAGTCCGGCCAGCGTCTCCTTGGTCTTGTCAAGTAGCTCCTTGAGCATCTCTCGCGTGGCAGGAATGGCGGATCGCAGACGCTTGTCGTTGGCCTTGACGTCGTCCATGCGCTCGTCCATGCCGTCAAAGCAGTCATTCACAGACTCCACGTACAGCAACACAAGGTTGCATTCAATGCCCGATCGCGTGTCCGGGGCATCGGTCGCCTTGTTACGCTTACCCGACAGGTTCATACCGGAGCGTTCAGCAAACTTGACGCTTGCCAGACGAATGTCGTTCACCAGCTCACCAAACTCGGCCAGTTCAACCTTGATCGTGGCCGCGGTCTCGGTCTTGTTCAATCGGTGCTTCAGACGCGCTTGGAACCATTGCAGCTGGCGGTTCTCAATGGAATCCATGGACGTGTCCAGCAGTTCACAAACACCGTTGGCTTCAGCCACCAGACGCACGTTCTTGTAGTGCTTCTTCAGCGCATCGGCACGGCCGTTCGCCAGCTTGGTACGCACAAGCTCCTGGGCTTCACGCAGAGCGCGAGCACCAGTATCTTCGACGTCACCCTTCTGCACACTGGATTCAACGTAGACGTCGCCATCCGGGTAACCCAGGTCAACGTCGTACGCGGGGACCTTGTTGGCCTTGATAGGGCACTGCTTGCCAATCATGGGGCAACCGATATCCGGGTCATCACGAGTGGCGTACGGATGGTTATCCTCTGGACCGTACTGCTTCACGTGGTTGTTGTAGGAATTCACAACCTGCTTGAACGTCTCCTTGAGCGTCTTGAACCATTCATACTTCTTCTTGGTCATTTCTTCACCCTGTTGCGCCTTCCACGTCTCAGCGATATCTCGGAGATGCATGTGGATAGCACGACGTTCAGTGACCGACATACCAGTCACACGAAGGTTCTCTAGCAGCGAGGGATGGTTCTTGGCAATATCCAGCGGATTCATACGCAACAGCTCCAACACGTTCGTACGCTTGAACTTACGCGCAACCTCACGCGACAAGACCTTTCCATTCGGAGATGGCTTTGACTGCAGATCATTTTCGGACCAGGACTTGATATCAACCGGCATCATGCGTCGAATTGCCTTGAGCGCCTTCATATTAGCTTCTTCGTTTTCTTCCTCCCATTCACGCTCCTTTCGTGCTTCTTCAGCTGCGTATTCATCCGTCAGCATCAGTGCCGTATTGTACTTCTCCATATCCTGTTCGAGACGGTAGTATTCTTCACGCAGGTCCTTCTGGATTTTCGGATCCGGGTGCGTCACATCGGCTGAACCGATCTCCTGCATACGTCTCGAAATCTCTTCGACCTTTTGCTTGGCTTCCTCGTACGGAATATCGGCGGCCACAGCAATACCGGCCTGCTGCAGCTGCTTTTCAAGCTTGAGCAAACGACGCAGCAGCGCAACTTGATCGCTGGAAATATCCATGCCCGCAAACATATCCACGGGCTTCTGCTCTTCTCGCGGACGCACAGAGCGACTTCGCTTCAGCTTTTCCACTTCAGCCTGCAGTGCGCGAATCTTTTCATCGTAGGCATTGATGCCATCGAAGAAAGCAGAAATACCAGCGGCATCAACACCGTCTTCAAGCATTTTCTGCTTGATGTCGTCGTTGGACTTGCCTTCATTGATCATAGCCCTGTACGGCGCATAAATCGAAGGGCCCTGGAACTCCTGTGCCTGGAGTGACTGCTCTTGAATGCGACGGTTAGCTTCGATTAACTTCTTCGCTTCTGCTTGAGCGCGGCGAGCTTCGGCGGCTTGCAACTCTGCCTCTTCCTTTGCTCGTGCAGCTTCAGCCATGGCAGCTTCGACGGCTGCTTTACCCTGCTCCTGTTCTTCACGAGCTGCAGCCATAGCTGCTTCGGCCTTCTTTCGTGCTTGTTCAAGCAACTGTCGAGCTTCTTCCTCAGCACGGGCAGCATGGTGAGTAGCCTCATCAGCGGCCATTTGTGCTTCGTTCTGAATCTTGATCATTTCATCACGCTCGTTCATGATGGCAGCACGACCAAGTTCATCGCCAAGGCGACCACGGTCCTGGCCATCCTGGAAGGCCTTGGCCTTGTTCACGTACTCCAGCGACAAAGTGAGCACAGCACCTGAAGAGCGACTACCCAGAGCGAGAGGGTACTTCTTCAGGGACTTCTCCATGTTGGGCAGCGACTTGAGGGGAACCGTGAGCGTAGCGATCAGTTCCGAAGAGCGGAAGACGTGTTCATCGAAAACACGAATTTCGACGACCATTTCTTCGCTCGGGACTTCGAACGACGCAAAGTTATCCTGCTTCCACACTGGCGAGCGCTGGCCCTTGACGACTGACGTCTTGAAGGTTTCAGCACCGACGGTAACTTCACACATGGCGTTCACCGAGCTGCCAGACTTGGTCAAGTTCGTGGCCGAGACGACTGTCACGTGGACCACGGGCGTGGAGAACGATTCGTAGTTGAACTGCGAGAGACGACCGTTTGCGTCGCGGTTCATGAACGATCCGTCCACCGAGATACTGCCGCTGCGCTGGACACGCAGGGCCTTGGCCTCGCGCAGCGACTCCGACAGGTTCTGCGTGCGGTTGACCGTCTTGGAGGCATCAATAGCGAGCTTGATGGCCTCCATCCATCCTTTCTTGTCCGACTCGGACGTGCAGGCCATGACCAGGCGACGGTCCCCCACACGCATCTCCAAAAGGTATTCTGCCAATACGTTCGGGGACTTACACACGATATCCTGGCTACCAGGCAATGAACGCACGGTGCTTCGATGATCGAGGAAGCTCATCTCGCCGCGCGAGGTCGTAGAACTCGGGTTCTTGAAGTACTCAATCTTGGACACACTGAGCACAAAGTAGCGCGACTTCCAGTTCCGCATTAACCGGCCCTGCTTATACATGCGGCCCTTCTTGATGGTGGCCGACTGGTTGTCCATGATCAGCCGCTCGATCGACTTGTTGTCGTCGGCGCCGTCGTGCAGGCCTTCGTCCTTGACAATGCGAGGGTTCTTCATCAGCTTTTGCTTGACACTGGACGACGACTCGGTCAGGCGGAACGAGCCCGAGTGGCGCGAGTTCACGCGCTGCACGTCGGCCAGCTTGTCCTTGGGTACAAACTGCAGCGTCTTGGGCGTGGCGGCGTTGCGCAGCACGATCATGACCTCGGCGTACGGCATGCACAGCACCTCGGTCTCGTTCACCTTGTACACGATATCGCCGACCGTGATCATGCCGCTTGTGCGGGCCTGGCCCTTGAGCGCACGCACGACGGCGCCGTCAATGCCGTACCGCACGGCTTCCTCAAGATTGAGACCCATGGGGCCGTCATCGAACACGACGGCGTAGGTCGTGAGCTGCTTGTCCAGATCGTTCTCATTGCGCAGCTTCTTCTTCTCGATCAGCGCCTGCTGGCGCCGCGCTTCGTCAATCTCGAACGAGATGGCCAGTGGCCGCGGCAGCTTGCGGATCAGGTCGATGGCGTCAGAGAAGCCCATCTGGTCGACGCTCTGTCCGCCGATGGCCACAATCAGATCGCCGGCCATGACCTTGTTCTCTAGCAGTGGGTTGTTGATGTTGTCGATGGCCAGACCGTGGTCGATCACGCCGTTCGTGGGGGGCATGAGCTTCACGCCCAGCTTTTCCTTAGGTGGGAGCTCGATTACGACTACGCGCACGGCGTCTTCGTCGTCAGCGTCATCCGTGGTGGTCGCGGCCGAGGCCGACGTCGGCGGCTGCTCGATTTCCGGCAGTTCCGTGCCGCACGCCGCGCATACGTCCGCGCCTTCGACGTTGCCGGCGAACTCGCACGCCGCGCACACGCCGGGCATCGTGGCTCGCTCTTCGGTGGTACCTGCCTGCTTCGCCCTGGGCCCCGGGCCTGCGTGAGGAAGGGGGATCGAAGGGGGCGAGGGAGAAACTGCGCGTGCGCTTGCTTTCTCCTCTCGCGGCCGCCGCGATCGACGATTTTTTCCTCCTCCACGGTACAATACCGGCCATGACCGGCGGTCTCAACCGCCCACGCAAGGCGAGGGACAGGTCTGTCCCGAATTGGAGCACACCACAAGGGACCACATCAAACCAGAACAAAGATCGAATGCGGGAAAGAGTAGCTGAAAGATTACTACAACCGCACTATGTATGGCTGCTTTTTGAGTATAAGAGCAGTTGCTCCGTTTGCGGCGTGGGCGTTGGGGACAAGGATGAGAGATTCTCTCGGCGTTCTTCTTCGCGCCAGAGAGCACTGGGTACACGTGGGAGTAACTGAACCGAGCACCCACAGTTCGGGACATATCTTGTCCCCCGTGGAGGAATTTTTGGGGGACGCCACAATGATACCGTATTTACTGTTAGCTCTCGATTAAGTACGTTACTAACACCCGCCCAGATCATGTTTGGTCATTACGTCCACCCTCCGAAAAGCTACGTGTACAACACAGACTGGCGTTCGACGCGTCTCATACTTTAGCTCCACGGCGATGGGGCCACGGCGATGGGGGGAGGCTGCCTCTTCGTGAGGCCAGTTTCGTCCGAACGATGATTGCGTGAAGATGATGATAAGATCTTACTGGAAGCCGCTATACAACTGCAGTCCATGGGCTTGTCAAAGAGCGCGCTAGTGACGCATTGCTTGTCACTTCCTGAAGACCAAGTCACCTGTCCTTGAGTGGTCACCATATGACTCGTCTCCTACATGTGCGCTTACCGTCGCTTCGCAAGTGTTGGATTCCTCGTGCGTGAAGTTTACGCCCGCACACGCCAGAGATGCACAGTCAGGCGGCGCTCTCTCCCCCTCACTATGATCTCTTGTCTGTGGTGGGTAAAGTGCACATTCAATAGTCCAAACGACAATGCAGAAAGAGCGCTCCATAACGACAGCACCAGAGTTCTCTCGCGGCGTTTATCCCTCAGGACCCAGAACCGGATTCCGCATCAATCCGTTTACGCAGGATCTGATTCACACGATCTGACTACCTATCCCGAATTCGAGCAGCCACTTCAAATCCCGATTTAATCTTCTCAAGGGACATATTCCGCATATGCGTTTCGTACCGTAGCAATATCAATTAAGTTCGAATTGACCTCGGGGTCATGAGGAGTGATGGTCCTTCTTATGGGCGAGCGCTTGTTGGTCCATAGTGAAGGCCTTTGGAAGTTTCCCCCAAGCAAAGCAGCAGCATGGCCGACGTGGATTTCAAGGCGCTCTACGAGAGCTCCTTACGGCTCACGGCCTCCATCGTGGACGACGCCGGCATCCCACGACTGGAGAAAGGCTTCGACCAGCTGGACGATGCCTCGCGGGCCTTCGCACGCCAGCAGCAGCCGACCACTGGCGCCGGCGTGCGGCGCGGTCTCGGAGGAGCGCCCACGTCCGGCATTGACAAGGCTAACTTCCTTCTGGCGTCCAAGGGCATCGATGCCGAGAAGCTGTCCAAGGACTTGCGGTCGTTCGAGCTGTCGGCTGAATTCGAGCCCCAGACACCGTTGGGCGCGACCGACATTGAAGGTTACTTGACGCACCACCATGAGATGATCCTGCTCACGGCCATCGAGGACGTGAACCGCCGCACCATGGAGGCCACGCACGACCGCATGAACCAGGCCATGATTGACGAGTTTGAACAGGCCAAGCAGAAGCTGCTGGAGGATCTCGGTGGCTCCAAGCAGCTCGGTATTCGTAACTACCCGCACATTTCGGACCAGGAAGAGACCGGGCGTCACATGTTTGCCGCTGCGGCGCGCGCCAAGCAAGACGGTATGGCGCAATCTTCTGGCTTCGGACTCTCGGGGGCCGCGTTCAATGGCCAGCCGCGCTTCGATCTCGGATCATCTGTGGAGGGCGCGCCGAAGGGCTCGTCGCTGCGGATGTCGCAATTGCGCGCCGAGAGCTCGCTGACGGAAGAGATGAAGCTCTACTTCAGCGTGGTCAAGGAGCTGAACAACAGTCGCGTGCCCAACACACGCAGCCAGTTCGATGTCGTTGGTGCATTCCAGCGCATTTGCAACGAGAATGTGTCGCCTGCCGTGTCTGGCTCCAAGTGGGAAGCTGCGCTCAAGTGCTGGCAGCTGCTGAACAACATGCTGGCTGGTGGAGCACCGCAACAACGCTCTCATAACATCGCGGAGCGTGAATTCACTGGCGTTCATGAAGACGAAAGTAAGGCGGTACTCTTGCGCCATCGGTTTGCGTTCGGTGCGCGTAGCTTTTTGGAGAGCCAATTCCGAACCTTCATGCAGCAAACGATCCAGAAGAACCAACTTGCGACTGGTGGTATCCCTGACCTGGTGTCCAATGTGAAGGCCTTCGTCCGCTACCTGCAAAGCTCTCGGTACGCTGCAAACGGAGCAACCACTGGCACGTCCGGTTCGGATCTGAATCTGTGGGCGTTGCTGTACTACTGTCTGCGTTGTGGCGGAGACCAGGAAGCGATTGATTTGGTTGCCAGCTCTATTCGTGCTGGTGATTCATCGGTAGATGCGGATGTTCTCTGCGGACTGAAGTACCGAGCCCATCAGAAGCGCGTCTCGACTGATCGTGATGCTGCTCCTCTGAATGCCTTTTCAAAACAGTACCCGTCCGAGTACGAGAAGCTGATTGATCGCTACCACCGTCTTACCAGCGCATCTGTCGATGCCATTTCTGTCGTGAACCCGTACGAGCGCTGTGTGATCAACCTTCTGTGTTTTGGTAACCCGAACGCCAGCGAGCCCCGTATTCTGACCACGATCGAAGATTACCTGTGGCAACGTCTGTGCTTCATCCAGCGTGTTGCTCCCAACAGCTCGGCTCCAGATAGCACATACACCATCGCACGACTCTCCAAGAGCATTCAAAAGTTTGGCGCCGCGCATTTCGAAGCATCCACTCAAGGCAACTTCTCTTCTTTCCTGTACTTTGAGATTCTTCTGATCACCCAAGAGTTTGAAGACGCTATCAAGTACATTGCCTCCAAGGGGTTCGTGCTGGAAGCGGCTCATTTCGCGATCGCGCTCAACCATTACGGTCTTCTCCGATGCACTACGTCCACAGTGAGCGAAGAGGACGAGTCCACTGTCGATATGGTCCGTCTCATTCGCCAATACGTGCACAGCTTCCAGCGGACCAACGCCTGTGAATCTGCTGAATACGTTGCCTGTATTTCGGACTCGTCTGCCAAGAAGGAACTTTTGGCTGAACTATTGCTTGAAACACGTCAGTTCGATATCCTCGCTGGCTTCACGAACAACACTGACGGCTGCCGGACTCGTGGCCTGTACGACCGTTTGCTGAAGGACGAACCGGAAGAGGAGCTACGGGAGTTGATTCTCAGTGCAGCGCGCAAGGCCGAAGCCCGTGGTCGCCCCCAGGACGCATTCGCGCTTCTCAAGAGCGCCGGTGACATTGAAGGATCCATTAGTCTGCTGAACTCGCAGCTGAGCTCCACCTTAGCTGCCCCTCGCCCCGAACGCGAGGAATGGTTCCGCCAGTCCAAGGAGTTTGCTGAGAAGTGGATGCGCTTCCCCTGGGTGCAGGGTATCGCGAACCAGTACGCTCGCACGGCCGCGATCGCCTTCCAGACGCTGCTGAACATCAGCATCTTCCTGGATATCTTTGAGAAGCAGCAGTACCAAGATGCCATTCGATTCGTGGACGAACTCGAGATCGTCCCCACCCAGGACACCAACAACCTGGCCATCTGTGTGGATCGCTTCCTGGCGTTTGACGAATCTGTGCGCCAGAACTTCCACATCCTGCTGCTGGGGTACGTCGAATGCCTCGTGCGCGATGCCGAGCGCATCAAGGTGCAAGTGTCGGGCGACGTGCGCCGCGTCCAGATCAGCCAGTTGCGCGAGAAGGCCGAGCTGGTGGTCACGTTCGCGGGCATGATCAAGTTCCGCCTGCCCTCGGGCACGAATGAGCGTCTGCACCGCATGGAGGCCATGATCTATTGAAAACAGCCATCTCTCAAGCGCATGCCTGGCAACACCTGCAGACACACAGACAACTATCGGTAGCGTTTGGATGCCAAATGCAGTCTCTTAATATACGATTCTCTCTTACGTTGCTGGCTCTAGTCTCTTCGTCTCACCAGGGCGCCTGGCGAAGCGCGAACGGTCGTGACGCGTTCACACTCGCGGGCAGGCGGAAGTTGGAGCCGAGCTGCAACCGCGATGCTAATGCGTTGGCCGACGCGGAAGCACCACTGCCAAGCGACTGCATGGCGACTGGTCCGCGGCCTAACCGAGGCTTCTGCAGCATTGGCGCAATGTTCTCAACGTCGCCCATGGATTCTTCGGCCCGGAGCCGCTTCAGCGGGTTCCGTTTGCCCGGCGAGTTGTGCATGTGACTGGAAGGGCGAGCCAACTGGCTCATGCGATTCGTCGCTGCTGCTGCTGCGTTTGCAGACGGCGCGTTGTGGTTGGAGAGACTCGTGTTGCTCGTGAGTACGCCGATGGCTGTAGGCATGCTTCTCGCTGTCGGCAGCATCGGTCGTTGTCGCGCGACGGCGGAAAAGCCTGCGTCGTAGCGATTTGTCGGACAGAACGCACTGGGTTCTGTAGTCGTTATCTGCTGCTGCATGGAGAACGGTGCAGCTCTACTGTTGCTAGCCAGTCGGTGTACGGGCACCTCTGTACGCACCAGATCAAACTCGAGTGCCTCCAGCGTCTCGGCGCCACCGAAGGCCTTGAAGAACATGTCGTTAGCGTCCAAGCGCGAGGCTTCTCGGATCCGCTGCTGCAATGCGCTTCTGGGGGACACGGCCGCCGCGCTGCGCTTCTTCTGCTGCTGGATGTGCGCCCGCAGCCGCTCGAGGCGGAGCTGGCCGCCGCGGCTCATGGGCGACATGGCTGTCCGCAGCACCTCGTCCTGCTGCATCACGTCTTTCGGTTGTTCGCCTTTCGATGGATTTTGGCGGTCAAACTGGTTTTTCAAATACTCAAAAACCCATAAAACCCTGATCGACTCAGATCTGAGCTCAAGTTAAAACATTTTCAGATTCCTAGAATGCTCTGCAGTCGATCCTGCTGTGCAGTGCTGAGCTTGTAGGTCGCTGGCAGCATGGCCGAGCCCAGCGCGGCGTAGAGAGCGCGCAGTAGCCTCGTGTTGGCGTCCTTGACGTCGCTTTTGGCCTCTTTGATGAGCTCCAGAGCCAGTGGCAGCACGTACCGGTTGAGCGCGAACACGGTCTTGTCGTCCGGACCGCGTGATTGCAGCGTGAGCTTTTCCAGCGTTTGGATCAGCAGTGGCTTGACCCGCGAATTGGAATGCCGCGCGATGCTCGTAATGTGCGGGTAGAGCAACCGCGCATCCACGTGCAGGCAGAGCAGCTCCATCGCGCCCAGAGCCAGCGAGGCCAGTTTGTTGTTGTTGGCGGCCAGGTTCTTGGCCAATACAGGCATAAAGTTGGACAGCACTGTATCCATGCCATTTCCCATGGCTGGGATGATCCTATCAAGGCATTCCAGGGAAAGCACATTCACTTTGGCGTTCCCGTCTTCCATGCGCTTGACGAAGGCGTCGAACAGCGTCAGGATCTTGCCGGTCTCACACAGAGCGCTGGCAGACGCGCAGATAAACTTGGTCGCGTCCTGCAAGGCATCAAAGCGGTCGTTCCAATTACTGCTATCGAGTTTGGCCTGGATTGCCACGAGTTTGTCCATGTCTACTGCACTCGACATTGAAGCAGCAGCTTTCTTGGACGCAGCAGTCACGCTGTACTTCTTTGGTCCGTCCTCGTTGCCTGCCCGTTGCTGCTTTGGCAGTCGCAGCGACTGCTCTGTCGTTTCCACCGCGACCATCGATGGCTGAAAAGACGCTGCGCTTGGGATTAAAGCCATTTTTCCAGATACTAGTTGGTCCACTTTGGTGTGCGTCGACGGTGGCAGCATTTTCTTCAGTCGATCGGTGCTGATCCTCTGCTGCTGGTGCAGATACAGCACTGACTGCTTAGCAGCATCGCGCACCTCGTTGTTCGAGTCGTCCAAGCATTTGCCCACGATGGCCATGATGGATGATAACTCTTTACTGGTCTGGATCTGATCAGCGAGACCGACAATCACAGTGTGGATGCCTCGTGCGACTTCACGGCGAATCGGCACGGACTTGGTATTCAGGTGCGCAGCCATAGCATTGACGACACGACCGGTCGAGCAGTGCAGGATCACAGATTGCAATGCCGAAGTCACGGATTCACATACGAATGTGTTTGAATCAGCGCACCGCTTCATCAATAGCGGGACCACATTATCGACTTCGGCATCCATCGATCTTCGCAGTGCTGCGCACATGGATTCGATTGCCAGTAAGGCGTTCTTGGACACACTTGAGCGCAAATTGAGAACGTGCTTCAGCGTCTCCGTCACGACAGCGTGCAGTCTCTCGTCCAAAACAGCAGAGTGGTGCGTCGCAAGCCGTCTTATAGTAGTGAGCGCTTCAAAATTCAGCTCCCAGTCATCGCGGGGTAATTGTGCGAGGACTTTTGTAACTTCCTGTTTGGGGTTCACTAGAGGTTTGAGCTCGTGGGGCTCCAAATATTTCGGGTCCTGCTTGCCTGAGCGGTTTCCTTCCTGCGTCACAAAGCTCGGGATCTTTGATTTTGCCGACATCTTAGGTTTCGCTAGCGATTCGGAAGTATCTTGCTCTTGGACGGAGATCTGCGCTGCTCCAAAGCGCTTTCGAGCTCCGATAGATGTTGTGGCGTTTGGATTGCAATCTGCATTCTGCATCGAATCCTTTATTGGTGATGCTTGCTGTTGCTGCTCCTGTCGTTGCTTGGCTTCCAATCGCTTACGCGTAGCTAGCGACATCGCTACAGGCTTTGATGGCTTTTCATCAGAGTCGTTGTTGCCAGCCACGACCGCGCTACTTTCAGGATATTCAGCTAAGTTGGCGTAACTCGAGCCATCAGACATGCCGCGAATTGGCCGGTCATTTATATCATTGTGGCCATTGTCAGCTTCTTCAACATCTCGATTGGTTTCGGCATACTTGGATTGTATCGGTCGATCCTCAAACGGTAGTGAAGCTGCCTCACTCTGCAGTTGCTGCATTTTTTGAGGACTCACCAAAGGATCTGGGGACGGCGAATCATGTTGAGGCGCTCGCCTTGATTTGGGTGCATCATAGTGATCCTTTTGTCTGCTTGCAGTGCTCATTCTAGTGGTCTCTGGGGTTTTAAGCCGTTCTGGAGGCGTTGCGGATCGATATGACATGCGAACAGGCTCATTATTGGTGCCCGCAACGTTCTGTTTTTTTTGTACATCTTTCTCCACCTGAACCAATGATGAAGGATCCGAATTCACTTGCTTCGTGCTTGCTGACTTGCGAAGTAACGTCGTTTTCTTTTTCAAGACCGCCAGTTTGTCAGAAATATGCTCTTTTGACGTGGCGCCTGCGCTGTCTTCGCTTGACTTTGAGTTTGAACTGTAGAAGGCGTCACTTCGTTCGCTTGATGGTGTTGAGCTCACGTCGCGAGGTGATTTTAAGAAGTACGAGCGATCGCTTAAACTCCCACCTGTCACAACGTTGGTGTTCGGATTTCGATGAGTCACATTTGGTGCTGCATCCATCGCTCGTGAGCGAATAGATTTAGCTCCCGTGTTGAAGCCATAGTGACTGTCATGGTTGATAAACGCTTGAGCTTCTGATTGCTGGTCGGCAAGTTCATGGAGCTCTGATATCCCACCCAGCGATCTCTCTACGGCAAGTGATCTAGTCACTTTGAGGACTGGGGCTGAAAGACGCAATGTTCCGTTGCGGCGAACAGCAGGCAGGCGGTTTTCCAGTATTCTCCGCTCTACTGCTTCCATATCGACTCGATCGGCGACAAACTCATCCAAGTGTGTCGTTAGAACGGCAACAAGATCTGAACGCGTGACAGCGGCGACAACAGCTGCCGCTTCAAATGTAAGATCACGAACGCGCGCATTCGGATCGCCAAGTAGCCGCCCTAGCGCTTGAACAGTATTTTGACTGATAATTTTCGAGATAGCAAAGCCGTTTTGCTGACCGATCAGTAGTAAGACCATCCACACTTTGATCGCTTCTTCTCGTATCTGCACTCTTCGGTGCTGCAAAGAGCCCATAAGCGCTTGAGAACTTCTCGCGATACTGGAGAACCCACCTTGAAACAGTTGAGCAAGCACTGCATAAACGCACGCTTCCATGTCATCGCCTTCTCCAAAATTGCCAGCCACCTCCACCAAATGGGGCAGCAGCTTCTCCATATAAAACGCAGAGTAGTGCTGCGGTTTGGCCAGTTTGATAGCATCTTCGGCCACATCAAATTCGTCTTCCATGAGCAGACTGAAGTGGTAAAACAGCACTTGAATGATCTGGAGCGACCTCTTGACCAGGTACGTATCGGAGTCCTGCATCAGGCGGATGAGGATGTCGAACAGCTCTTCCAGCGCATTCATTTGATCGCGTAGTATGACTGTGTCGACCTCTTTGCAGAGCGCAAGTAATTTCTCTGCTGCCATGGACCGCCGCTTCCAGTCGGAGTTCGATGTGCTTGGTTCCGCTCGAAGGCATCCAACAATCTCATCCGGAACGAAATTGAAATGCACAGCCAACGACGACTGTGAGCCCCTCGATGAGTCTTGGATGCTGGATGATCCACTGAGTGACATTAAAGACGCCAATGAGCCGGTGGCTGCCTGAACGACATCACTTATTGCGTCCTGGTGATCTCGCAGCGTCTGCTTGTCTTCCGAGCTGAGGAACTGCATGACGTCATCGAAGCGGTCGCCCCAGTACACCTGTAGCTTGCCCAGCACTTCTTCAGCAACGACCACAACCTGCTCGCTCTCATCCTCCAGCACCGGGATAATCGCCTGAGTGAGCGCCACAAACAGCGCTTTATCGGCTCGCGAGGCGGTTCGAGTCGCTGATCTGGTGCGCGCAAAGCGTTCGTCCAGCAGCCGGATGATCGCCACGAGCGAGGCTTCACGCACTCGGGCAGATGCATGAGCCAGTCCGATGTTCATGAGCAGCTCCGCCACAGCCTGGAGATCGTTGGCCAACACAGCATACTTGCGAAACACTTGGAACGTTTCCTCTTGCAGCACCAGCCCGCTGCTGTTGGACTCTTGGTCGTCTTCCTTTCGCGGTAGACACGGCACCAGATGCGGCAGCAGAGAAGCGAGGATCTGGTCCAGGTCGTGGCCTAGTGCCGGCATCACGTCGGCCACCAGCCGTAGTGCCTCAAGCGCATTGCCTGGTAGGTCATCCACGATGCGGCGCCGCACGCAGTGCAGGAACCGCCGCGGGTTGCGCACTGGGAAGTGCGAGCTCTCTACCGCTGCGACCTTGCGCAGCTTCTGCAATGTGAGCAGGCGCACATGCGGATCGGCGTCCTCCAGCTGGTACACCAGAGTGTCCACGCTCGTCTCCATGCGCTGCGCCCAGCCGCCCTGCTCGCATATTGAAGCAACGTACCGTTCCCGTAATAGCCATAGATACCGGTATCTAAACGGAAACGGCAATTGAGCTGTACAGTCGTGGCTCCTTCAAAGTACGATTCAGAAGGCGATCATAGAGAGTGAAGGTTGCGCGAAGGTCGCTTGAGGGAGTCGGATCAGGTCTGACGTGACGTCGTGTTGTTTGACTGGCAACTCAGTCTGAACCGACAGACTTCTGAAGCAGCACCGATACAATGGGCGCGGAGCATGACGCCTGGCGATGGCCCGTGCTCATGCTGTCCTGCCTGCTCATGGTGGGCAACTACTACTGCTACGACGGCCCCGCGGCGCTCAAGAGCCAGCTGCAGCAGCACTTTAACCAGCTCTCGCGCGACGACTTTGAGTGGCGCTTTGTATCCTTTTGACCAGACGATGAGGCGTCGCCACCTCTTGCTCATGCGTGTAATACGATGGCTTCTCCATGTGTGTCTCCTTAACTATGCTTTAGAATATGTTGTACACAGTGTATTCGCTGCCCAACATGGTGCTGCCGTTCCTGGGCGGCGCCTTTGTGGACAAATACGGCACCAACCTCTCGCTGCTGCTCTTCTCCAGCATCATCTTCCTGGGCCAGCTCGTGTTTGCCGCTGGGTCTTCGTTCGTGAGCCTGAACACTATGCTTGTACGGTTCCACTCCTCTGCCTCGTCTGCTTATACTCATACGCTCATGATTTGTTGCCATGTGGTTGGTCTGTAAAGTTCGGGCGCGTGATCGTCGGGTTGGGCGGCGAATGCCTCTCCGTTGCGCAGGAAACGCTGGTCATCGCATGGTTCAAAAGCGACGAGCTTGGTACGTTGCTCCTTCGTCTATCGGGTTTATTGCGGCTACCACACTCACCTGCGCCTCCTTGCTGCCAGCCTTTGCTCTTGGGCTCAATATCAGCATCGCCCGATTGGGCAGCGTGGTCAACAACCAGCTCAGCCCCTTGATCGCACAGGCCACCAACGTGTCCACTGCGCTATGGGCTGGCGTACTCGCGTGTGCACTGTCTGTGGTCGCAGTCGTCCTGGTCATCGTGGTTGATAGACGCGCGCAAATGCATCGAATGGCCGACGCCTCGTACAAGCCCAGCGAGGAGCCGGCGCATCCGATCCGGCTCAGTGATATCCGCATGTTCCGAGCCAGCTTCTGGCTCGTGACGCTCAGTTGCGCGGTCGTGTACGGCTGCGTGATCCCTTTCAACAGCGTGGCCAGCAGTCTGCTCATGGAGCGAGACTTCTTCGTGGCTCCGCCGTCGGCTTGCGCTCGCTGCGGCACTGGCGTCTACGTGAACGAGCAGAACTGCCTTGAGATCGCCGCGTCTTGCCCCAGTGTCCCGCCGTACGCCTGGCCGCTACCTGCATTGTCCGAAAACTGTACGATCCAATTGCCTGAAGACCAGTACAACTGCTCTCGTGCTGAGCCCTGGATCAACGACAGCAAGATCAACTGCGATGACCAGGCCTGGCGCGACGGCCCGTTCACCAAGCTCTACTGTGAGACCAAAGCGGTCGCCGCAGAAAAGGCCGCGTCGCTCATGGGCATCCCGTACATGATCTCGGCCATCCTGTCGCCGCTCCTGGGTGGCATCATCGATAAGGTCGGTCTTCGCGCCGTCCTGGCGCTGGTCGCACCGGTGGCACTGGCGGGCGTTCACCTCACGCTGGCCGTGACTAGCGTGGACCCATCCTGGCCGCTGATCCTGCAGGGCGTCGCATACAGCGTCTTCGCGGCTGTGCTCTGGCCGTCCATCCCTCTCGTCGTCGAGGAGCATCACATCGGCACCGCGTGTGGTGTTGTCGTAGCCACCATGGTAAGAGAGCGATCTTTCGTGTGCGAAACGCCACACGCCATCGGTTTTCGCAGGCAGATGCTTGCCGTGCCCATCATTCCCTTCATATCTCACTTGACCCGATTTCATTTGCGTAGAACATCGGATTGACGGTCTTCCCGCTCCTCATTGCGACGCTTTACGCGCACGCGCAGCGGTACCTGCCGGACGTCGAGCTGTTCTTCGTGTCGCTGGCCGCCATAGGCTGTTTGCTCGGGGTGATGCTCAACGTGCTGGACTGGAAACACCGCTGGCCTCTGAACGGCAGGCTGCTGCCATTGGGCCCCGGCGCTCGACTATCCCCCTCTGCTTCACCCACGCAGCCGCGAGGGATCCACGAAGCGACGCCGCTTCTTTGAGTTGCTCTCCGTTCTCAGCCCGCGGTTTTGTTCTTCAAGCTCAAGGTCTCAGAGCGCGCGCGCTGTCGCAGACCCAATAAAATTCTTTGGCGTCTCACATGGGTGGCCCCGAAACAACTGGAGATCCGTGGGAGAGACACGATCCCAAAACAAGGTAAAGAGCGAGTCACAGTGGTAGAAACAAGCGACGGACTACACAAGGATGTGGGCGGTTGCATCTGTATCGGCAAACCAGAAGTACGCGCTGCAAAGACCGCACATGGATGCGAGATCATGTAATAAGAGAGAGAGACGCCTATGTAGCCCTTGATGTCGAGATGTTTGCACAAGCAGGAAGGAAGAGCTCCGTCTTGACCCCCATGGTGACCGGATCTGGCGATAAATAAGATCTGCAGCGGAAGACCCAACCTTGTTTTGGCACAAATGCATGAAGCCATACCAAATATTGGCAGTCGCAAAACGCTCGGCGAACGTTCTTTGGCTGTTAAGTCTCTATTTCTATGGTATCTACCGTTTCTAACTGCGCGTCCCAGCTGAGTTCTGATTCTGGAGCGAGAACAAAGCCGCGACCGTTTGGGGGGAATTGCACGCGGAGCTGCTCGGCAATGCTCAATCCAGTCGCCCGTCTTCCGCCTTGGGCTGCTGCTCCTCCTCTCTTGTTCTCCCTTTCTACGGCCGCGCAGCTTGCAGTTTGGTTTGGTGTGCAATGCTTCTGGATTCATTTCTCCATTCGCCATGGCCACCACACTGCAAGCTCTGGGCAGCTGGGTCGTCCCGCGCCAGCCGCAGCATGCGCAACAGCAACAGCTGCAGAACGCAGTGCCGCTGTCGTGTCTACGCAAGCGGAGCGCGTACCCAAGTCCCATGCGTCTGCCCTACGACGACGAAAGCGATGAAGAGTACCTAGCCAAGATGCAACGGCGGCAGGCGCGACGTGAACGAAGGCAGCGCCGGCAGTCGGCTGATTCGGCCAAGCAGATCAAGAAGCAATTGTCCTTCGCGGATCAGCATGGCCAGGACCTGGTACGTCCGCGATGCATTGCTCTCAAGTGAATGAAGATGGAACTAACTGGACTCTATCCTTAGGTACTGGCTCGCGAATACTCGCCATTCGATGCACCGGTGCACTGCAGCAACCTGCTGGCGGCTGCTGCATCCACGCCAAGTAAACACAACAAGCACGTCTTCTTGTCACCAACTGACAGCATGCAACTGCTGCACCAGATGCGCTACAGCACAATCTGGGGTCACGAAGAACTGCTGTCCATGTGTCTCTTGTCCTGCTCGATCATCAGCGTCATGGTCGCCGGCTACCACCACACGGTCAAGTAGTCGCATGTATGGATCAAGTTTTCCCCACCACCGCAGAAGAAACACCAGTCAGTATCATCAGTCAGAAACACAGCTCCGGGTCATGCAAATCCCCACTGTCATCATGTACAGCTAAACAACGAACATCGCAGTCCTCATTGCAACCAAAAGCACCAGTCAATTAAATATTAATCAAGTTATATGAACGCGCTTCCACTCGTTTGGCGGCTTGTTCTTGTTAGCGGCGCTTGCCCTTGGCTGGTGTCCCGTTACCTAATGCGAACACGTGGTGCTTCTCAAACTCAATATGCTGCTGCAGTATGCTGCTGAGAATCAACTCGGGCGAGAACATCTTCTGCGGATCGGCATTGACCAGCGACTTTTGCACCGACGCTACACCCAGAGCCGCTTCACTCGTAATCACCAGATCACCTGCACCGGCAGTGCCTTTCATGGTCGCCTGGCCACCGGCGCACTCCACGATATTCACCAGATCCTTCACTGGTGGCAGGATCGACTTGTGGTTCGTGATAAAGACCGTGTGACCGCAGAACAACTGCCGGCGCTGCTCGCTTGTGTACGAATACATGGTTTTCTTCAGGTCAAACTTCCACTTGGACTCGGCCGTCGCATCGTGTAAGCAGTACGAATGTTCGTCCAGCGCGTGCCCAGCGCGAGCAGATTCATCCAGCCAGCGTTCGTCCAGGATATGAGCGCAGCACGAGATGCCGCACAGCATTTTCACTGTTCTCTTGAGCGTGCCCTTGGGAGCGATCACATGCGTGGCCTTCGTGACGTCGTCTTCATACACACCGGATTTAATGGCTTTGATCTTCTTGCGAATCGCCGGTGTTGGCTCAATACCCGTGAGAATGATACGGATTTCCGGACCAGTCTCGCTGACAACGGTGCTTAGCGATGGATTGGGTGGCACATCGGTACCGCTTCCACTATCCCCAATAGTGGTGTCTTGGCTGGATTGAGTGAGACTGGTTTCTGTGGGCTCTTCCGATTTCCGTTTTAGCCAACGGTGCTTCGGTGTCTTCACAAGCGGCGATTTCAAGGTTGCAGCTCTTCGTGCGCGTTTTTGAGTCTGCTGGCTGGCAGATACTTGTGTGCTTGGAGGCTCGTCTTCGTTTGTATCAGCGCTCAATACATCCTCTGCCGCCTGAACCAACGAGTCCATCGTGGCAGCAGCTGCTTTGCGTTTCTTTGCTGATGTCTTCGCAACAATCTCGCTTTTCGTTTCGGTGATTGCCACTGAGTCACCATCCGGCTCATCTCCTTTCGTACGTTTTGCTCGAGAGGCGCGTCCTTTGGGCTTCGTAGACGAAGAATTCGCAGTCGCTGTATCCACAGTGACTGCCTTTGTGCTGACTTCACTTACACTGACGACGGCTGGTTCCGGTTCTGCCACAAGTGGGATCACTTGCTTCTCGGCACTCGACGGCTCGACGCTCACTGGCGCATCGAGTACGATCGTATTGGATAAACGCTTCTTCTTTTGTCGTACATTGATAAATCCACCAGAAGATTCCGGCGCCGCATTTTCAACGGGAGCACCACCTTCTTCGCTCTTTGCTTGCTGGTCCATGCGAGCAGCCTCTTCCGCAGCCAGCCGCTTGGCATTCTCTTCCTCGTCTGCCTGTTCTTTTGCTTTCTTGACAGCTGCTTTCGCGCGTTCGATGGACTTAGAGACCTGATCAAACCAGAAATCGATTCGAGTTCGTTTCTTCGAAATGAGCGCGATCTCAGAGTTCGCACTACGAGCGAGTATCAGACTCCAATCATGACTACCGCTCTGACTATCAGTGATATCCAAACTAGACTCAGCAGTATCTACCGAGTGGAGCACTTGATGCTCTTTCCATCCATTGATCTGAGCAATCAGAAGCCATTTGGCGTAGAACGCCACTTCAACAAGTACCCAGCTCGACTCTTGACGCTTTTCCCCATCTTCAGTGGATGGTTTTTGCATCCAAAACACACCGGGCAGATCGTCATCATGAAAGGACGGGAACGTGATCAACGGCTTTTCGTGATCCTCACCGAGTTGCTTGACCAGCTCTGGAGGAATGGGCAGATTATCTGCCGATCGGCCGTGGCGAAGCACTTGGCTTCGCGCCTCATTTTGCTCCAGTAGTCCACTGACCACATCGATCCACTGCCTTGACTCCGCAGCGTCGTTCATCGCAATGACGATGCACTGCTGGCCACATATCAAAGCAAACGCACTCTCTGAAATGGCATCCGGAAGAACTTCCATGAACACAGCATCTTGGTTCAGCTGTTGACAGCCGCAGATCGCAAAGCGTGTAGGCGCTGGCTCCTGCTTTGAGTTTTTGCCCTTCTTCTTGATATCTTTGCCC
>JAADVF010000402.1:0-25815 GCA_023334555.1 Elongisporangium undulatum
ATTTTGGAGCGCGCGCGAGGGGAGAAGGAGGAGTTTGAAAAGCACACTCGAATGGGCGGGAAATGGAGGTGGATAATACCGTTGTAATCCACTTAAGTACGAGTGGTTATTTAACATCATGTGTACAGATAAGTGGGGAGACCCGAAAGCGAGAGTGTGTATGACATCTTCTAGAGAAGCAGATAGGCCACGACGGAAAAAATAATATTCTAAGTGAAAAAGGAAGTGAAAAAATGAATAGCGGTCATCATCCGTTTTGAAACTCCATATTTGTGGCTCATGCCATTGGGAAACCAAAGCCAAATATCTGGCGATTGTTCGTCCAGATATGATTCGCTGGTGGTCGAATATACATCACCAGAGATCTCGCATTCATATTTTCAAAATAATAGCACGGTGCAGTGCTCCATATCATCCATGTAGCGCGATTATAGCCCTTAAATATGCGGATTGCATGAAAAACATGGCTTTGTACACCGAAACTTTGCTTGCAGGCACTCGAGAACCCACACAAACATAGGAGCCGAAACAGAAGAGTCGTTACAAATACGGTTTCGTTCTCAGGGTACGTGATGGGCGGCAAAACTCGACGAGAAGTCAAAGGATGCTGAAGACGTCGAAGGCGCTCCTCTTTCTCCATTTGTATCTTTGCAAGCGACCTTACTGTGTGTCACTAGCGATGGCACTTTCATGAGGTATTATAATATAGAGGCCCCATAAACTAGCGAGGGATATCAATTCAAGCAGACAATAAAACAAATTGCGGCGGAGCAAACCCCACTGCGAAGAGGGCGGTGCCTTGGGGCACCGCTATTCTGAATTCGCCCACGCTGGCCATCTTGTGAAATGGATCAGTGTCTGCCACTTCCGAAACTGCGCCAATCGTATTTTTCGAGTAAATTTCAGTCCCCGAGTGTTGATGTCTCTTACACAAAGGAGCAACTGTACCCTTGGTCCCACGTTCCCCCCTCTGGGGCGGTTGCACGAAGGTAGCCCATCGGCGGTCCCCTGAGCGAGTGGTCCTTGGGTGAAAAAATCGGGGGAAGGCAGAGAAAGCGAGGGAAACCATGAGCCGCGCCCGTGTGTATTGCGACGTCAACGAGACGCGTCCGCGCGAGTACTGGGACTACGAGACGCTCAACGTCACCTGGGGGTACGTGCTGCACTGCCGTCTCTTCTCCTCCCGTCGTCTTGGCGAAAGACCCAGCAAATCCGGCCACGCGCGAGACGCAGGCGACGGGGAGAACTGCGTGTGTCTATGCTGAAGACCGGCCACTAACACTGTTTGATGGCTGCTTTGTGTCTATGCTTAATCAGTGACCAAGACAACTACGAGGTCATCCGCAAGATCGGCCGTGGCAAGTACAGTGAGGTCTTCGAGGGCTACAATGTTGGCACGAACGAGCGCTGTGTCATCAAGATCCTCAAGCCCGTGAAGAAGAAGAAGATCAAGCGGTGCGTTGATCTTTGAATCTCCATCGTGGGCTCTGGTTGCTACTAGGGCTATGAGTGTCAAGACCGATCGACTGACTGACCTGAATGTTCCCTCTTGTTCCCATGACTTTTAGTGAGATCAAGATCCTGCAGAACCTGTCGGGCGGCATCAACATCGTGCAGCTGCTCGACGTGGTGCGCGACCCGCAATCCAAGACCCCCAGTCTGGTCTTCGAGCACGTGAACAACACGGACTTCAAGACGCTGTACCCGACGCTGACCGACTTTGACATCCGCTACTACATCTTTGAGCTGCTCAAGGCGCTGGACTTTTGCCACGCCAACGGCATCATGCACCGCGATGTCAAGCCGCACAACGTTATGATCGACCACGAGAAGCGCCAGCTGCGTCTCATTGATTGGGGCCTCGCCGAGTTTTACCACCCGGGCCGCGAGTACAACGTGCGCGTGGCCAGTCGCTACTTCAAGGGCCCGGAGCTGCTGGTCGACATGCAGGAGTACGACTACTCGCTCGACATGTGGAGTCTCGGCTGCATGTTCGCGGCCATGATCTTCCGCAAGGAGCCATTCTTCCACGGCCACGACAACTGCGACCAGCTTGTGAAGATCGCCAAGGTCAAGGGCACGGACGAGCTCTTTGACTACCTCACGACCTACGATCTGGAGTTGGATCCGCAGTACGACGGCATCCTGGGCAGCCACACGAAGAAGCCGTGGGAGAAGTTTATCACACAAGAGAACAAGCACCTGGTCTCGCCCGAGGCGCTGGACTTCCTCGATGGACTCCTGCGCTACGACCACCAGGAGCGCCTGACAGCCAAGGAAGCCATGCAGCACGCCTACTTCCAGCCCGTGCGCGACGCGGCCGAGCAGAAGCTGCGTGGCAGCGCGCAGCACTCGGAGGAAATCACGAGCGTCTCGGACTCGAGCTCCTAACTTACATCGCCATGAGTACTTGCGGGTGACGTCTCGAGCAGCATGAAGACAGAGAAAGAAAAATGGAGAGGATGAAGGAAGAACCGACACTGGACGGCGTGAAGAGACTGGCTTGGGGCAATTAGGCTTTCGCGTGCCACGACGTGTGTCGGCGTGAGAAGAGAGAGAGAGAGTCAGGAGCGGTAGGAGTGAGAGCGAGCGAGACGGAAGATGTAAGGGAAAACAGCGTGAGAGCGTGCATATCGACGGCGTTGAGCGATTCACTGATTGCAACAGCGTTGGATTCCCTATCGGTGAGAGGACCAGGTGAGGTCGTCGGTCTGGATGTGTTGGGTGTATATATCGTAATCGCTGCTTTCTCGTTTCGTGTCGTGGTTGTTCCTATCGCATCACAATCACCACCTGCTTGCACCACGGCCCTGCCTCTGCATCAGGCCTTTACACTGTTGCTTCCCCTTTGGTCATTCTTTCGACTCGATCTCTGCTCGAATGCGATCGACGTCTCGAGCGAAGAATCTGTAGGCGTAGGCGCTAGGGTCCGTCGGTCGATCTCGGATGAAGCCGCGCACGAGCGCTCGCATGATCTTGGCTACATCCGGATGGTCGCGCAGGTATTGCTCGTTGTCCATGCGGATCATCACCTGGTGCCAGCAGCATGCATTAAAGGACCCACCACGCAATCTCTAAGCTCGGTATCTATTGTACTACCTTGGCTTGGTTGAGCGCAGACAGCTGCTGCGGCGTGAGCACCTGGATCTTGTCCACGGGCGGCTGCGTGCCATCGTCCTCCATCTCGCAGCTTGGACCTTGAAGAGCCATGGCTCGTTAAAAACACCTGTTTAAAACACTCTCGTGACAGGCACACGCCCGATTCGGCTCGGACCGGTCTGAGTCGGTTCGGCCGAACCGGTGGCATCGTGTGGTGGCAATGCGACCGCATTGACCTGCTGCATATTGCGCAGCCTCGAGATCCGATGTGGAACCTCTGCCGCCTCGCTGCGCTGCAGCAGCTCAAGCGCAATGCGCCCAGCGTCGGCAGCGCCATCTCCTGGAACGCGCGTCTGATCGCCAATGCGCAGCCGTTCACGGCGCTGGCCGGCATCGAGCGCGAGCATCTGCTGACCCGCTCGGCCAGCGAGCTGCGCTCCGAGCTTGGCGACAAGGTGCTGTCGCAGGTGCGCCAGGACTTGACCAAGGAGTTCTCCGAGGTCGTCAAGCAAGAGAACGTGTCCAGCGACGAGATCAAGGAGCTGTTCACGGTCGCGCAGCTCACGGGCGCCACGCCCGTGCTGCTCCGCGCCTTCGACTACATGGAGCAGAACTACGCGTCGCAGATGTCGTTCACCATGTACGGCGCCATGTTCCGCACGCTGCTGCGCGCGGGCAAGGGCGACAAGATGGTCCAGATCTATGAGAGTGCCAAGCCCAACTACCAATCCGTGCCCGAAATCATCTTCCGCTTCGGTATCGTCGGCAAGCTCGAGCTCGGGGACATTGACGGCGCTATCGCGATCTGGGACGAGATGAAGGCTACGGGCCACGAGACCACCAACGAGATCGCGTCGCGCATCATGATGGCCTACGCGCGCGCCAACAACACCGACAAGGTGCTCGAGCTGTACGCCAGCGTGGACCCGCAGATCGGCAAGTGGCACGAGTCGGCCATCGACCGCGTGATCCTGACGCTCGGTCTGGCCGGCCAGCCCGAGAAGGCCTTTGACTTCTACGTGAACTCGAGCATGAAGCTCAACGCCGGCACGCTCATGGCGCTGCTGCGTGTGTGCATCCAGAACAACTGCCACCAGCAGGCCACGGACATCCTGCTCAACCGCAAGCGCTTCGACCTGTCGTTGGACGCGCGCGGCTACAACCGCATCATGGAGACGCTCGAGTTCCTCGGCCGCCAGGGCGAGATCGCGGACATTCTGACCGAGATGAAGAGCAACAACGTGCGCTTCGACGTCATGACGCGCTCCATCATCGAGCGCAACCGCGACCACTTCCAGGGCACCGAGTTTGCCGACCTGCCTGTGTACAAGGGCAAGCACCAGCAGCACGCCAGCGATGACGAGCACCGCGTGCACAACTCGTCGTACTTTGCGAGTCCCAAGATCCGCGAGCTGCTGGAGGAGAACAACGGCGTTGAGGCCGCCGCCATGGTCGACCCGTTCCTCAAGCCGCTGCAGGAGTCCGAGATCGCTGAGGGCGCTGTGTTCCACGAGGACGCGCTCAAGGTCTCGCCGTCGCTGGCCAAGGACGCCGTGCGCGCCTTCATCGCGACCGAGCAGCACAACAAGGTCGATGCGCTACTCAAGACCTTCAGCTCGGTCAAGGGCAACTACGGCCACGCGCTCGCGGCCATCATGACCCACTACGGCAAGGCTGGCCCCTCGCAGAACGAGGACTTTGCGTATCGCGCCACCAAGGCCATGATCTTCCAGGGCCGCCAGATCTTCTACGTGGACGACGCCATGACGCTGTTCCGCAAGTTCCGCGACGTGGACGCCACGCGCGCGCTGTTCGACCACGTGCTGAACGAGTTCGCGGATGCCAAGAACGCCACGGACGCGCCCCACCACGACAGCAGCGAGCCCAAGCAGCTGCAGCGAAACGGCAAGCGCTTCTCGCAGTTCAACATCGGCAAGGTCATCAACATGACGCTGCAGACCATGGTCGAGAACGGCCAGCTGCAGGACGCGCTCTCGGCCATTGACCGCCTGGAGCAGATCAACGGCCTGCAAGCCACGTCCTACAACTACGTCGTGATCTTCAACTCGATGCGCGACCACGCGCACCAGCACTCGACCACGACGGGCAAGAAGAACCAGCGCAACAGCAGTAGCCGCAGCAAGTCGCTTTACGACGCCAGCAAGTACGAGCTCGTCTGGGACGACCTCAAGCGCCGCAACGTGAACGTGACCAAGTCAATCGTGGGCAACATGTGCCTCGGCTTCTCGGCCGGCAACAAGCGCCAGCGCCTCAAGCTGCTCGAAGCCTACGCCGACGTAAAGGACGTGGATTCGGACAAGTATGTGCTGCCCGTGGGCTGCTACAACGTGCTGCTGCAGAACACGGCCAAGGAGGGCGAGCTGAGCGACCTCAAGACCGTCTACGAAGAGGCCGTGCGCACGTTCACCAAGTCCAACGGCGACAAGCCCGTGCCGCGCGAGTGGGTCACGGCCATGATCGTGGCTCTGGCCAACGCCGGTGAGCTGGCAGACGCCCAGGGGCTGCTGTTGTCCATGAAGACCACCACGGGCGTGTACACGTACGAGGCCATGGCCGCCGTGCTGCGCGCGGCCGCCAAGGCCCACGACAACGAGCGTGTGGTGTCGCTGTTCGCGTTCTTCGAGGAGCAGTCGTTCCGTCTGCGTCTGCAGGACGCGTACGACCTGGTCCACGAAGCGCGTCAGACCGACGCCGCGCAGCTTGCGCTGGACGCCGTGCGCGTGTTCGAGTCGGCCCACGCCTCGATCAGCGAGGACGATGAGGCCGCTGCCCAGCTGGCCGGTGCGACCGAGGGCGCCATCCTGCTGCACAAGTTCCAGCAGAGCCCGCGCGCGCTCCAGCAGCTGCGCACCATGTACCGCGTGACGCTGCAGATCTGCGAGCAGAACGGCCAGTGGAAGACCGCGCTACGACTGCGCGAACGCATGGCCGATCTGCTGAGCGAAGACACGGAGCCCAAGACTGAGCCGGAGGCCCATGCGGAGCCCCAGCAGTAGGCCGGCCTATGGCCGCTCGCCATTTAGACGTGCCCCATTTACGATAGAAAACCTCAGATAAACAAAGAACCCGCAACATCATTTTGTCCAATCAAAGTCCGAGAAAATGCGCGCATAAAAACATTGATTGGCTATAAATGGCCACTCACACGTATGTGGCGCTCCTGGCGAACGGTATCCACGGCCGTGGCAGGACGCCGCCCGATAGCCAAGTGCGTCGCGCTGCGGCTGCTGCTCTCTGAGCAGGCAGTAGCACCAAGCGTTATTGCCCAGCAGCAGCATGCCTTCTCGACGCTGCGTCGCTCGGGTTCAAAGCCTGTGGCTGTGGCCGGCATTGCGCTACAGGACCTGGCAGCGCAGTCGCGTCGTGACCTAGAAGCGCATTTCGGCAGCGCGAAGCTGCGCAAAGTCGGCAGTGAGCTGCCGCACGCATGGGAAGAGCTGTTGTCCGACGAGCAGACGCTGCGCAAGGAGACTATCCAGCAGGTGTTCAAGGCCGCGGCCAAGTGCCAGGCGCACCAGGTCATGCTGGATGCGTTCGAGTACATGGATGAGCACTACCCCATGCACGTGGACTTTGTCATGTACGGAGAGATGTTCACGCTGCTGAGCAAGCAGGGCCGTGCACAGCAGATCGCGGATATCTATGAGCGCACGCGTGAGCGCTTCGACGCGAATCGAGACCGCGCCATGCCCGAGATTGTCTACCGCTTTGGCGTGTACGCGTTCCTGGGCCAGCAGGACTTTGGCGCCGTGGATGAACTGCTGGAGGAGATGCGCGTGCAGGGCATCGCGCCCTCGAATGAGCTGATTACGCGCATGATGGTGGCCAATGCCAAGGCTGGACACAAGCAACAGGTCATGGAGTTGTTCACGCCTCTGAATGCGCATCGAGGCCGCTGGCATGAGGCCGACGTGGACCGGGTGATCACGGCGCTGGGCGCGATCCAGCGGATTGACGACGCGTTTGCATTCTACCGCAACGCTAGCATGCAGCTGCGCGGCAACACACTGCTGACGCTGCTGCGCGTCTGTCGAGACAATAACCGCGTGAAGGAGGCCATGGCGATCCTAGCCAACCGCAAGCGGTTCAACCTCGTGCTCCAGACCCGCGAGTACAATGGCGTGATGGAGATCCTGGAAAGCTTTGGTGAGGCCCAGGAAGTCGCACTCATGCTGGAAGAGATGCAGCAGAACGGAGTGCGCGCTGACAAGATGACGCATGCCATCAGAGCACGTAATGCGCAAGAGTTGGCGCGAGAGAAGAACGCACCACAAGTGATCAAGAAGAAGCCATTGCAAACCAAGCGCGCGATCCCGTCGGATGCGATCAAGCTGGGGCAGCTGCTGCAACGGAATGCCGTCAGCGAAGCCGTGGCGTTTGCGAACGAGTTCATCTCTCCCGTGACCCAGGACGACCTGCTCGAGGGATCCACGCACAAGATCAAGCACAGCGCCATGAAGGTGCCCGTCGTGATCGCCAAGGAAACCGTGACTGCGTGTGCGCGGCATGGAGACGACCAGACAGTGTTCCAGCTGCTGGCCGGCTTCCAGACTATCAAGGGCGAGTTCACTGCTGCGCTGAGTGCGGTCATCTCGCTCTACTCGAACGCTCCAGGCAAGGAACGACTGGTGTACGAAGCGTTCAAGGCCATTCAGTTCCAAGAAAACGATATCTTTCGCATCAAGGACGCATTCGAGCTCTTTCTGGAGTTTGAAGACGTGGAGGCTGCGCTGCAGCTCTTCCGTCAGATCTTGCGCCAGACTTTGGCCCCAGAGCCGCTGAAGTTTGACCGAGCGCACGCGGTCCGCACGATGCTGCAGATCCTGGTGAATGCCTCACAGTGGAAGCAGATTCCGGTGGTGTTTGACCTTCTCGAGGAGGTTGGCAGTCCAGTAGGCGAAGCAGACTATCTGGTAGTGTTCCGTCGCATGCAAGAGCTGAACCATCAGCTCCTGCAGCAGCAACAGAAGCAGAAGAAGTCGTCCTATTCGGCTGCGGTTGTTGCTGACGCCAAGGCCTTTGGTCTGATCTGGAACGACATGCTTCGCCGTGGGATCGAGCCTTCCAAGCCCCTTGTTGGGTTCACGTGTGCTGGTTTCGCGACTGGTTCCACTCGGAGTGTGCGTCTCAAGGCTTTGGCCGCGTACACGCAAGCAATGCAGAATGACCAGCGGGAGTACACGCTGCCTCCAGTGTGCTACAATGCGCTGCTCTCGATAGCGACCCGAGATGCAACACTCGCAGAAATGCAGTCCATCTACGCTGATGGCGTTCGCTCTCTCGCGGGGGCTGGAAGAGAGCAGGTTCCTCGCGATTGGGTGACGATGCTGGTGGGCAAACTGGCTGATGAATCCGATGCCAGTGTGGCCTACGACCAGTTTATCGAGATGAAACAAGTCTGTGGCGGCTACTCGTACGACGGCTTGATCGCGGCTTTGCGAGCGTGTGCGGCAGCTCGAGACCAAGAGAAAGTGGGCCATTTGCTTGGGCTCTTCGAGCAGCTCAAGTTCCGGTTGAGTCTGCATCACGCGGAAGACTTGATCCAACTCGCCAGGATCGATGGATCGCACGACTTGGCGTTGCGTGTGATCGAGCTCTTTGAGAAGGGCAATGTCGTCGTGCGAACGACCAAGACAGGCGAACAATCTGTGGGTCTCCAATCGCCACCTTCTGCTCGTGTGGTCGATCGCCTGATGGAAATGTATAGCAAGGCGCTTGCACTGGGCGAAGCGCAGGGCGACTGGAAGTGTGCAGTCCTCTTAGAGACGCGTATTAACGAGTTCAATGCTCTCAAGTGAGTCAGTCATAGAAACGAGCGCAAATTTAGAGGTAGAGCCGTACTCTGCGCAAACGCAACACAGGAACTCGATAAAACATACAAAATTCATCAGTCGGAGCCAGCCGAAATCGTGTATTTCTTGGCTGCGAAGCGAGTTACATGGAGGACTAAACGTAGGAAAACTATTATCGGTCATGCCGGGACACACTCGTCAGGATCTTTAACGTCTCCTTCTTAGTGAAAACATGCAGCAGCACACGCATGCATACGCAGGTACGGACTTGGAGCTTTGGGATGGCTTGGCTTGAGCTCAATTTACCACCCTGCACAGACTTTTGGTGTGGACTGTAACATTTCCCAAAGCCGAGTGCAGGTGGACCAAGCTCCGGTAAGGTTCAACGACCTGTCGACTGCAGATATTGACCATACGCTCATGAAGGAATGCGACGGCTGGCCGTGCTGTGACGCTCAAGCAGAACGGCAGGTCGGGGATCGGGCCAACCTAACTCCACCTTACGAGATGAAAGTGGAGGAAGCCATGCGAAATCTCGACGCAAAATGGAGTCGAATCCGGCCGACGCGCCAATGCGGGACAGCGATGGAGAACCAAGCTGGGGCCCTGTAGTCGTCTGCGAATGCATCTCGTCGGATGACTTTGTTGATTGGCTCGACAAGAACGAAGGCGTTTTGCGTCGATGGGAATACGAGCCGCTGTCTGACACCACGGGGAGAGATGTCATCTACTGTCTACCCACTCTAGTTCACGAGAGGCCAGCTGGAAATATAGTGGACAGCGTCTGTGAGCAAGTTCAGCGTATTGGCAACGACTTCGACCTCATTGACACACTAGAGTCCCACGCTTCACCCAGACTCCACACTGGTGACAGAAATCAAGAGCCCGACCAATCGCTCAAACCCGCTGGTGCACGAGCAGGTACCTTCCCCAACCTGATTGTCGAGATTGCCTACTTCAACGGGTCGTGGGACGATTTGGTGATCAAACTGAACCGATGGATGGACCCTTCGACGACTGTGCAAGTCGCCATCGGTGTGAAAATATTCACCTCAATTCGCAGACGTGCGATTCTTCTGCGTCGCAATGGCTCAGCCCAAGAAGTCGAGTTCGGAGAAGACGTCGAAAGCCCGGAGCCTCTCAGCTTTCCGTTGAGATGCTTGTACAATGGGGCTATGCTCCCATTGGCGCTTGTCGGCCACGAAGACGATCCGATCACGATCGATCTGGTCGCTCTGCGCGAAACGATCCAAGCTGCGTTCGCGTGAATCCCCCCCCTCTTGCTGTCCGTTTCTTGTTCTTCGTCTCAATAACTACCCTGCGTATGATGTATGTGTGTGCTGCTGCACCATACCTTTCATGTTCAACACTCCAAGAAGGAGAAGTTGAATCTCCCGAAGAGTGTATGCCGGCGTTGGCCGATGATACAGTAGTTTTCCCTCTCGCTTTGCAGCCAAGAAATACACGTTTTCGTTTGGCTTCGATTCAGAAATGCTGTGTTCTATCGAGAGCACTCGGCATGCTGCACTTGCGTCGGGTTACTTGTCCATTGTTATAGATACTTGCGTTGAAAGCGTCAGTCTTCGCCTTCAAGGCGACGAGCAGGAGGTAGCGATTGGAGATTGTTCGCATTGCTCGATATCATACGTGCGATTGTTTCCCATGAGCAA
Source organism: Elongisporangium undulatum (assembly GCA_023334555.1). Lineage (NCBI taxonomy): Eukaryota > Oomycota > Peronosporomycetes > Pythiales > Pythiaceae > Elongisporangium > Elongisporangium undulatum. Next base: position 10,583 of record JAADVF010000402.1, read on the forward strand.
CTCTGACGAAACTTGACCGCAGGACTAAAGCCGACGAACGCGAAGTCACGAAGGTTCCTCTCGATTGGCCGCACCGGCACTGGATTCTGCTATAATTGTCTCGATTCTCCGCATGTGCCGTGGCGGAGGTTGTCGTGTAATTGACAGAGAACGAGAAGACCGGATCATGGACAGGAGTGACCGACCATTGCTCGCAGATCCACAGCACACGGCGTACTGCTCGTCAGCAGGATGATGCACACTGCCAGTGATATCGCCTCGATTGTCGACGAACGCATGCAATGGTCAAATCGCTGTTCCACGGCGGTCACTATTTCGCAATTCTTCACGGTCATTCACAGACTGAGCCGCTCTGTTCAAGATCACAGTGATAATAATAAATAGTTTCTTATGTTATCTGTTACATGCTGCCCTCCACGGTGGCGGCGGTCCATGTAGGCTCCTCGCTGTCGTGAGTGAGGGTCTTGGTCGTGGTGGTGGGCGAGTGGGTCTCCAGGCGCGCCATGATCTGGTCAAACGACCGGCACCACCACGTCTGCGTGCGGTACTTGATGGCGCCCAGACAGCCGAACGACTGCTCATTGGTCCAGAACGCGTGCATGTGCACGTGGTCAATGCTGTTGAACGGCGGCGTGTGGAACGCAAACTTGTGGCCGCGCTCCAGAGCGCCGCGTGGAGAGTTCTTGCTGCTGGGGCCCTGCTCGTTCAACACGGCCTTGGCCACCTCCTTCATGCGCGTGAGCAGCGCCGAGTGGTCCTGTGTGAGCTTGTTCACGTTCCGGATGTGGCAGCGAGGTACCACTAGAATGTGCGAGTCCACGACGGGCGCCAGCGGGCGGAAGACCACGATGGACTCGTCTTCGTACAGAAACACCTCCCTTCGATCGTGGAGGATCTGACAGAATCGGCAACTGACCACAGCGCCGTCGCGCGTGTAGGTCACGCCCTTGCGTTTGATGGATGAGGCCCGCGAGGCCTTGTCGCTCTCCATGGAATCGATCGAGAGCCGGCGCCGCCACAGGCTCATTCTCGGGGGGGAGAGCCTCGAGGGCGAGTTCACTTCCTCGCCGTCGGGGCTGCCGTGGTAGCTGTCGTGCTCCTCTACCTCCTTGCTCTTCTCGCGTCCCTCTTCTTCCTGAGACGACGCGTAGGAAGACGAGGCTGAGGAGGCCGAGGAGCCGCTAGCGTACGCGCTGCTATCGGTGGTGGTCGTCGTCGTTTCGGTGTCTTTGCAACCGCTGCGGGTCACGGCCTGGCACAGGCGGCGCTTGAGCGTGCGTCTGCGGGACTCTGGCTGCTGCTGCTGCGGGGGGGCGCTGTCCACCAGCCCATGAGAGGCCTCCATCAGCGTTCTCTCTCGCTCTCTTGAGTCCTTTTGGGCAATGCGCCTGTGCTCATGCCGGCCCCTCGGCTGGTCGACTAAAGCACCTCGTTTTGATGCGAGAAAAAACCTCGGTATTGAGACAGGTCCCATCCCTCGGGGGTGCCCTAACTCAGGAATTTTACACAGGGGTAGGTGTGTTTCATGTTTATATAGGAGTTTGTATGGGAGAAGGGTGCCAGTGGCGTCAGAAGAGCAGTGCGGTGTGACCACCCCACGCCAGAGAGCCGCCCCCCTCACGAGGCTCCCGAAGGGGCGGGGCTTGAAAAGGAGTGAGAACATTCAGATCCCATAACGGAAAGCCCACGGATGGCCAAACACACTCGCTTGCTCGCTCGCTCTTGAAGAACTCGCGCCATACACTTCTCATAATAGCGACCACAAATCAGTTGCTCACTCACAAACCACTTGTTTAGATCCGGTTCACCATACACTGTTTTCTTTATAGATTTCTCAAAATGGATATGATATAACGAGCAGGTTCTCTATTCTACCCAGGCAGAAACGTGTTTGTTGCTTTAAAATACCCAACAGAAACGGCCAAGTTCTAAATCCTGCCCTTGTTCTCTCTATGTTCAGAATCGCGTACAGTACAGCAGGCTGAGCGAGGCGCTCTATTGAACCCACTGATGCTTTCCCATTCCGGCTGCGTGGCTGGTCTCACCAGAGCTCCGTCACAATCTGGCCGGTCTCAAGCCGCCGCGTCAGCTCGGTCTTGGCTTGCTCTTGCGTCATGGTGTTGTCTGTGGTCTGCAGCGCTGCCGCCAGTGCCTTCTTCACGGACCGGCCCATGGCTAGACTGCCGCACACGAATACGTAGCCATCATCATCCACCAAGTGCCGACCCACGAGCTCTGGGTGCGCCAGCAGTGCATCCTGAACGTACTGGATACATTATTGGGAACAATCCAGAGCCACACATCCGTGAGTTCAACGAGCACCATCTACAGGCCTGGGTGAGGAGGGACCACGAAGGCTTCGAGTGATCACGTACATGATACGGCTGCTGCGGGACATCTGAGAAGGCCACGTGGAGCTCCTGCAGCAATCCCTTCTCGTGTGCTCGTTGGATATCTTGAGAATAGAGGAAGTCGACCTCGGGTCTGCGACATCCGTAGAACAGATACGCTTGGCGCGGCGGCGGACTGGCTTGTGGCTGCTGGTGAAACTGCTCGTGCTCATGGGCCAGGTCCTGGATGAACGCTCGAAACGGAGCGATACCTGTGCCGGCGCTGACGAGCATGATAGGCCGGCGGTTCTGCCGTGGGAACACGAACGAGGACTGCAGGAAGGACGCGCGCACGGAATCCTGACCCGGAACGAGTGTCGACAGGTAGTTCGAGCAGCGCGGCGTGGGCTGCGTGCCCAATTGACGCAGGCCCAGCGTGATCGAGACAATGTCGGGGAAAAACCGACGCGAGGACGAGACGGTGTAATAGCGAGGCGGGTTCAGCGGCGCGATCTGAACAAACGATGCGAAGCTCAGCTGGATGGAAGGATACAAGTCGAACACGTCAGCGACCGAGATGCTGAGCTGGGCGGATCTATCGCAGAGAGAGAGTGAACGCGTTCATGAGTACCACTCTTCCATTCAGGGTCTGGTTGCAGCAGCGGGGCTACTGCTTACCTGCTGGCTTTGATTCTTTCCATGGCCTGGGGCATTCGTAACGCCGTAGCATCTTGCTCATCCGTCGCATAAGCCGATAGAAGCCGCAGAAAACCTGATCGGGGCGTTGAGACGAGGTCGAACGTCCACGTGAGCATCTCACGCACCGAGCCGATCTTGGCAAACGGTCTGTCGAGATGCTGGTGCGCTGGCTCACCGACCATGCCGTCCACGTGCGAGAGCGAGACCACGAGATCTGGATCCACTTGAAGCCGGGCGATCATGCGATCCACAATGCTCGTGTCGTTGGGCACGTACACCGCGATGTTTGACGCGTCGTCCGAGACATACTGCCGCTGGTCTTCCTTCACATGGAGATCGATGTGCCGTACGGAGCGAGACCAGTTGTCCTTTGTGTTGTGCGAGGCGCTGATGACCGAGTTCTCAGCGACCTCGAACAGCGTTCGCTCGTTCCCACGCATCAACGCCTGCTGCTCTTCCGTTGGCGGAGCATCCAGGAATGTGACCACGTACTTGGGATCTGGCGGCGGCACTTTGGCTGGCGCGTCCGTCTCCGCCTTGAGGCTTTCTTCGTACTCCAGCAGCTTTTCCTGATACGATTCCATCCACAGACACATCGTGAGGCTTCCGGAGGCTGTGGGGGGATCCTTGCGAAGGAATAGAAGGTTTTCGTACCTGATACACGAGCAGCACGCAATTCGGGCAGTCCAATTTGCAGCACTCGTCGTCCTCGGGTTTCACCGGAGGCGTCAATGGCCCAGTGCGCTTGTACTTCTTTGGCTGATGACGAATCCACACATCAAAAGCATTGTCAGCACCAAGGTAGATCGATCATGCTAGCACCAGAACCAGCGCGTGTTGTGCAGCAGTCGTGCAACGCCAATCAATGCCAACCGGACCTGAGAACTGCGCTTCTTCTGCATCATCTCGCGCTCAAACTCCATGAATGCGTCCATGCCAGCAGAGAAGCTGCGGCTTGTGCCTTGAGGCTGGACGCATGGCACAGCTGAAGGGGCGCAGTGGCCGTGGCTGCAGCACGCGCGCCACCGCGTCACGCGTCGCAGGATCTGCCGACTCGGCCGGCTGATCATCGTGCGAATTTTTAACGGCTCAAAATTCGTCCTAGTTTTATTGCCGTCATCAGTCCTATTTAAATTTAAAATTAGGATAATATATCATTGAATTAGGGCATGATTATGACCATTGGTGTACCAATACTTTTGACCGGTCTGTGATCAAAACTGAACCTGGTTGGTGACACCAGCGGCAAGGTTTTCTGTTCGGACGTTTAAGGTACTAACCATCTCGCCACGTGTCGCCTTGGATTCATGAGCTCTCTCTCATGAAGGCTCATCGCACTGGATGATACAGTTCTATCCATTGGAAGGAGTGGGACCAGAGTGTTTACACAGCGGTGGGCTGCTTGGTCCTTGCTGGATCATCTCGTGCATAGGACGGAGCTCCCTCGAGGCTTTGTGCAGGTTTCAGAAGAGAGGCCACTGACGTGCCCATGGCGTGCGCTTGTCACGATTCATGTGACAGGAATAACGCTCCAATGGCAAGCCCCAAACGATCTTGTCATGCTTGGCTGCAAGATCAAGCAGCGGTCGGTGGCAATTGCCTTGGCTTGGGTGGTCGTAATCCGGACTCTGGCGCTGGATTATGCTGCATGCGTGGCTTACAGATTTCCAGCTCTGTTGACACTCTCGCTGAGTTGCTGTTTGCGTTTACGTTTTGACAGGAGAGCAATCTTCACGCTGCTTTGGCGAATTGACCAGCTCACTTGTCCGAACTGCAACTTGGATCGGTGACGCCCAAGCGTTAGGACTTATCTTCAAGTCGGCGATCAGCCGAAAGGCAACATTTAGGGGATGGGCCACCTCCAATATACGGCGTTTTGCTCTAGCCTCTAGATTAGAAAACGATGCCAGTCTCTTAAGGCTCGCATTATAAGCAAACGGGATCGAGAGCCGCAGACTAATGCTGGCGCCGGAAACCTTCAGAAAAGGACACTAGAGCTGCGCTTGTTCTGCGCCCAGCAAGGTTGTTGACTCGACGCTCGGACAGGCACTTGGGGCCACCCCCCACTGCAAAGATTAGCAAGGGCTAGGCTAATATGCAAAAAGTTCAACCTTGGCTGTATACAAATCTGTATATATTTGCTCCTGTGGGTAGGGCTCGATCAAAAACTGAAGCAAAAAACCGCTGAAAATGACGTATACAAACAGCAAGAGTAACTGCGGCCAGATGCGCGTTCTTGTGGGGAGCTCTGCTCGTCCTCCTGCAGCTGAGAGAGTCGCTACATCGCTCCAGCTTCTCCCACACTCCATGGCAGCCCACAACGCTATTTGCGCCACATCGCACAGCCCTCTATTACCTCAAACTCCATCGACATGCTGCTCGCTCAGGCTCGCCGCTGCAACGCCATCGCCCAGCACTGCTGCCGCCACAAGTCGGCCGTCGCGTCCGCGTCATCTCGCGTCAACGGATCGGCCGACCGCAAGCGCTACATGCCGCCGACGGCCAATGGCCGCTTCGCCATCGAGCAAATGTACGTCGCTGCTTCATGCTGAGTGGGATCATCAAATCCTGCAGCTCACTGACGCTTCTTAATGGATCTCCCACAGCAATGACCACTACGCCGCGGCCGTGGCAGCGATCGACTTCAAGACAGGCGACGTTGTCGGCACGGCGCCGGGCGTGTTCCAGTCCAACCCGACGCGCTTCACCATCCAGGTCCGCGAGGACAAGCACATCGCGTTCGAAGGCGGGCTCGAGTACGTGAACCACAGCTGCTCGCCCAACTCGCGCCTGGTCGTGTCCGAGAACACGCCCGAGATCGCGTTCATCACGACGCGTGACGTCAAGGCCGGCGAGAGCCTGTCCTTCGACTACAGCACGACCGAGTGGGACATGGACGAGAAGTTCGACTGCCACTGCGGCTCGCCCAACTGCCGCGGCCACATCGGCGGCGCCAAGTACCTGTCGGACAAGGACGTGACCGAGTCGCTGCCGCTGTTCACGCCCAGCATCCTGCGCCTGCTGCTCACGAAGAAGGTGGCCAACTAAGGCCCCAGCGGTTTCTCCCAGTTTTGGTGTCTATACTATTTGGTCGAAGAGTAAAGCGAACTGTTCATGATAAAAGCGCAGAGCGTTGACAATATAACCCACTGCTAGCGCGTTTTGTTGCACGAGGATCACTCCCAACATAGTTTAACAACATAGTTAGCATGTTCCTAAAGCAGAGCAGACCGCGTCTTGAGAGGCGGGTACGCTGTGGGGTCTGCTTCCAGTGCCGATTTCCATTGCGCCAAGGTCTGAATGGCACCTGCAAGCACCTGCTTGTCCTCCAGACGCACTTGGACAGCGAACGCCAGGCGCGCGTTACTATTCGCTCGAACGTCAAGTAGGAGCGCTTCGTCCTCGGCAATACTGGAGCAAGAGCGTGAATTAGTCAATGCGGAGGAGACTCCGAGGGGGGAAGAAGGATCATCCAGTACACTACCTCGTGGGGTAATTGCTCAGCTTGCGTTGCAAGACGCTCTGCAGCGTCTCGTAGACGGCCTGCTCGTTACGAGCAGTGAACATGAACGGCTGCTTGAAAACCTTCAATTCACAGACAGCAAACAGGAGTCAGATCCATATGTTAAAGAGCAGAGGTGAGCCCGTACCTGCTGACGAATCTCCTGCTCTGTCAGGAGAATCACACGCAGTGTATTCAACAGACGCTCGTCAATGTCGTGTTCATGCAGAGTCCCCTTGAAATCGTACGTTTGATTGCTCGTCTGGTCGTTCGAGTCCAGCAAATGCTGCTTCAGTCGCTGGTACGGATCACTCGGCGGCACTTTCATCCAGAAATCTAATCCCTTCGCGCGATTGCCCGGCACAACGAAGCCGTACGAGTACAGCAGCTTGGCATTCGAGTACTGACCGTAACTGATAGAGAGCGGCGTCTGGCCGGACGCGACATCAAACGCGACGCGGTGCTGCATAACGTTCTTGGTCTCCTCGTACGAGACAAAGTCGTCCAAGGCGTTCTTGAGATGCACATCGTGGTTGAACATGTCCATGGCCGGGCACAGCACGTGCAGATACCGCTGGTCCTTGGTCACGCCGAACGCGCGGCTCCAGATGACGCTCATGGCCCACTCGTAATCATCCAGTGTCAGCTCTGGGAACGGTGCAAAGATCGACGCGTAACTCGCGAACAGCGGCGCATGCAGGTTCTCGAAGTCATGCGCGAGCTGTCGCTTCATCATGTTGGTCAGCAGCAGCACGTTGGTGCCTGTGAGCTGCTTCAGATCGTCTTGGCTCCAGAACACGGGCATGTCGTAGCTCTTGGGCATGCTGGCAATGAACGGCGCGTAGAACGATTGCGCGCCCTTGCTGCGCTCGTGCATCAGATGCAGAGCCAGCAGCTCGTCCGGCGGCATATCCAGCGCCTCAGTGATGGGCTTCAAGTCCGATTCAGCAGCGGAATCGATCGTCATGGTCAGCTTGAACGGGATCTCGAGCGTGGTCTGGCCTGGTGGGCAGCCACCAGTCAGTTCACTACATGTCCATCAGTTCGACTCCGATTACGACGCACCCTTCGCGAGGGGCTGCTTGGCGCACACGCCGTGGCCTTCAGCTTCGCCCAGGTACTGGATCTGCAGCAGGTTCTCCGGCGCGCCATGCGTTCGCATCCATTCCAGTAACGCTTCCACGACCTGCGGCGAGCTCATGCTGGTCAATGGCCAGTCAGATTCTGAGTCCGATCGACTCAGATTTAGTCTCGTGCACCGAAGACGCCGGATTTATAAGCGCAGTCAATAAGCTCAGCAGATCGGCCTGAAAGCTTCATGGCGCTGTTGAAGACCTGCTCGCTGGACGAGCTCAAGAAGGAGCCCTGGCGGCTGCAGCTGCAGGCAGACCACACGGCTGAGCAGCTGCGCAACCTCGTGCTCAAGAATTACCACGTCTTCATCCAGAGCAACCAGTGCTCGGCCATCGTCAAGGACGACGTACGTCTCTCCTCCTCCCTCATGTTTGCGTCTCACGACCTGATAATGTCGCTGTGTGCAGCTAAATGAGCTCAAACGCGAGACGAACCAGATCATGGACGTCATCCCGGAGCTCTCGGCGTTCTGGAACACGTTCCAGAGCGACATTGCGACTGCAGTCGCGAAACACGGCGACATCCAATTCATCTTTGACCACTATATACAGGTGAATGAAGCGCACATCGGAACCCCAAGACGTTATGATAAGCTCACCCCTCACTTCTCTTGACTGGCGCTGCTGCTAGCTGACGGAGCTCTTGGAGATCCCGCAGCTCTTGGAAGCCTGCATTCACAACGAGCTCTTTGACTCAGCGCTCGACGTGATTCAATTCGCCAAGGAGACCTTCGACTCGGAGAAGGACCAGGCCACCACGCCCAATTTCGTCATCAGCAGTCTCGTACGTCGTGCGCTTCCGCTTGATGCAGGGCTGCTGGCCAGTGAACTAATTGATCGTGTGTCGTGTGTTGTTCAGGTGCGCGAGGTCCAACAGTTGACGGGCGTTCTGCGTGAGAAGCTGCTGCAACGGCTTCGCGATGACCTGCAGCTCGCTCTGTGCGTGCGCATCGTGAGCTATTTGCGACGATTGGACGCGCTGACGGATGTGACGTCGTCTATCACGACGCCCGAGTACGAAAAGCGGCTGAAGGAGGAATTCCTGAGCTGCCGCAACGTGTGGCTCTCGTCTCTGAGTCGAGGCGTGTCGTCCATGGACCCTTATCAATACGTACGTGCGTTCCCATTGCGCTTTATTACTTCATGGTGAACTGACTGATGCTTGGTGTACGTGCTGCCAGATCATTCAAGTCATTGACATCAAGCGGACAAGTTGGTTTGATATGATCACCCAGTACTCTGCGATCTTTGGCAGCGAGGTATTTCTTGTGGCGGCTGCGCTGTTGTAACCCATCATGGCACTCACACTCAGACTTCCTTCCTGCTACGGTAGACGGTCGATGGCAAAGTGGATCCCCCGCTCTGCCGCTGGGCTACGACTACAGTGGCCGACTTTATCCAGATCCTCATGAAGTACGTCGCGCGCTGTCTTGATGCAACTCACTCGCATTAGCTCTAACGGATGTGGCTCTCAACTAGGCAATTGCCCAAGATCGAAGATCTCAGCTCGTTGGCCACGATTTTCGAGCAGAGTTTGTTCTTTGGCGGATCCCTCGGCCGCGTGGGCGTGGACTTCCGGGCCGTGCTCATCGTGCACTTTGAGGACCACGTGTTCGATGTCATGACGCAGAAATGGCGGTGTGCATGCCGGGACTTTGAGGACACGTTGCGCGCGCATTCGCTTGGCGGCGGCACAGGGTTCTCGTCTTCCAGGACTCCGATTGTCATGGCTTCGTTCCGCCACGGGTCGGCGAACGGCCATACGCCGCAGCTATTGCCGCGCCATTCAGCGTCAAACGAGGATGACTACTCGCCCCCGCGTCAACTGATGGCGTTCCCAATCCTAGCGGAGTTCACGAACGCACTACTGACGTCGCTGAATGAGCTCCGACTGTGTACGATCGCGTCGCTGCAGAACCGCCTCGCGCGCAAGTTCCAGGGCACACTGTGTGCTATGCTGCTCAGCATCGCAGACTTTTGCGAAGCCAACAAGCTCGTGCTCTATGAGCAGCTCACATCCAACGACGATGAGCATTCAGACAGCAAGGCACAGAATACCAAGGCCCAGGCGCTCACAGAGTCGATTCGCAGCATGAACCAGGTAGATCATAGCAGATATGATGAGCTCTGTAGACCGACTGACCCTCTGTTTGCAGGCGATCCAGAGCGAGTTTATCCCGTACATGATCAAGTGTTTCTATCGTCTGTTCCCCATGAATCAAGGCGCTCGATCGAATTCCCATACATCTGCGACCAGCCGCCGTGCGGACGCTCCGCTGCAGACCGCATTCTTCGAAGAGATCATGCAGGCATCAAGGCTGATCGCAGTGTCGCCTGCTGAAGCTGCAGACCAAGCCACTACTACCACCTGAGTCGTGCTGCTCTCTTCACTGTCTGCGTACAAAATAACGCTCAAGCAATGCAAAGTGTTTACGTGGAAAGTAATCTCTAGCTGCTTGCTCCTATTAGTTGGGCTTGGCGAAGGGCAGACGCAGGCCGTCGTAGGCCATCTCGATGATCAGGCCTTCCTGCTCGCCCAGGGCTTGGAGCATTTGATTGTGCTCAGCGTAGTCAAAGTCGTGGCTCATGCCCGTGAGCAGCGTGCGCTTGGGGCGGACCGTGCGGATCTCCTTCAGCACGGCCTGCAGGTTCATGTGCGTGCTGTGGTACTTCTCGATGTTTAATGCATCGATGATCAGCACGTCGATCGTGGGCCTGGCCGCGTCGTTCAGGAACGCGCTCGCCTCGGGCGTCAGCTCACTCACGTCCGATATGTACACCACACGCACGCCGCACTCGACACCGAACTCGAACGCGTTCGAGAGATACCCTGCGCCGTGCACGACTGGGAACGGCAGGATGGACAGCCCGCCGGCCGTGAAGCGCGCGAACGGCTCGAAGATCTGGTACCGGACCTGCGCGATCCAGCGGAACGTAACAGGCTCGGCGGTTGGATCGACGGGCTTCTCCAGGAGGTAGTCGAACTTGCCGCGCATCTCCTGGCGCGTGGCCTCGCTGCAATGGACCAGCAAGGGTCCCTGCGCCACCTTCATGCTCTCCTTGGTGACCGGGTCGATCTGCTCGCCCACGGCCTGCACCTCGCGCAGATCGTCCATACCAAGACAGGCATCTGCATGACCGTGAGTGAGGATCACGCCGTGGACCTGGTGCACGCCCACGGCTGGGAAGACGCGCAGCGCAGCCTCGCGAAAGGTCTTGCCGCAGTCGACCAGGATGTTCTCTTGCGTGGCCAGATTGCGGACCAGGATGCTGGGGTTCAGTCGGCGGTTCTTGGAGCTCGGGTTGGCCTGCGCCTCAGAGCACACGCGGCAGAGCTTGGGCGAGACCAGGCAGCGCAGCGACGGCACCGACGTGGACGGCCCGCAGCCCAACACAACGATCTCCATGCTGGACTAGGTGATCTTCTTGCGAGTGTCATAAAGCACGACAGAGTTAGTGTGCACCACATAAAGTAGGACGAAACGGACCGCGCCCCTTCGATCTCTGCAACATGTAGCCATCCTCTCTGGCAAATGGAAGAGCCCACTCTCGTGGAGTGTTCGCATTGGATTCCGGAGACGAGAGAACAGCGGAGACGCTGGCTCAAATGGAGGCTTTTGCCTGGTGGCATCAGTGTTGCTGATTGGTGCTAGTAATAGTCCGCGCGCTTTAACACGCAGCGACCGACACGTTGGAACCGTTAACCAACATGCACTCAGCTTTCCAGAATATGCTTGTAGACGAGTCTACCAACAACACGCTTTTTAAAGTTGAAGAGGGGAGCACGAACATGCATTCTATGGAAGCTACAGAGCCCATGCCTGTCATCCTCTGACGGTTATAGTATAGACGTCCGATCCACGAGCAGAAATCCATTTATCCACCGGTCCTACTTGCATCTCTCCTTTACGTGTTTACTAACGCTGGCCCATCGGCTTCACGTGACTGCTTCTGAATCGATTCTACTGCCGCCTTTCAACTGCTTCCGCATCAACAGTGCAATACACTTGGGCCTACGCACCCCAATTCACTCCAGACCCAAAGCAGCAATGCCACAAGAAGCGGCTTGTGGTCCCTGCGTCAGCCACGTGTTGCGTTCTCGTGGCTCTCGTCCGATCCCCATTCTCGCCGGATCGTGCACCCTGTGCCACGTAACCTTCTGTCATCGACTTCCACGTATCCGTACTTAAACGAATCTCCACTGTACTAGCCCTCCTCCCCTTTTGCCAGCAAAGCAGCCTGCAACGCGTGGCACATTCTAACCACATTACACTGGATTATTGTATATCCATACAAACCTTCAGTATAATCTGCCCATCCGATTTTCTAGAAAGAGCCGCGCCACGTCACCTCAAGTGACTTGGTTTCACTATACCGCGCGATCCTTTCCGATTGCCCTTTTGGCTCCCGCTTTTCAATTGGACTCATTCTGCATTTCGACGAGAGAGAGAAAGATGAAGCTCCTGACGATCCTGACCGTCGCGGCCTGCGCCGTGGCCGGGCTCGCCTACGCTGAAGAGTCCAAGGGCCCGCGCGGCCCCGTGATCGGCATCGATCTCGGCACGACCTACTCGTGCGTGGGCATCTACAAGGACCAGAAGGTCGAGATCATTGCCAACGACCAGGGCAACCGTATCACGCCGTCCTACGTGGCGTGGGACTCGAACGACGAGCGCCTCATCGGCGACGGCGCCAAGAACCAGGCCACGATCAACCCCGAAAAGACGCTCTTCGATGTCAAGCGTCTCATCGGTCGCAGCTACAACGACAAGTCGGTGCAGGCCGACAAGAAGCTGCTGCCGTACGAGATCGTGAACAAGGGCGGCAAGCCGTTCATCCAGGTCACGGTCAAGGGCGAGAAGAAGGAGTTCTCGCCCGAGGAGGTCTCGGCCATGATCCTCACCAAGATGAAGCAGACCGCCGAGGGCTACATTGGCCGCGAGGTGTTCGACGCTGTCGTCACGGTGCCGGCCTACTTCAACGACGCCCAGCGTCAGGCCACTAAGGATGCCGGCACCATTGCCGGTCTCACTGTGCAGCGCATCATCAACGAGCCCACGGCCGCTGCCATTGCCTACGGTATTGACAAGAAGGCCCAGGGCGAGAAGAACGTGCTGGTGTTCGATCTGGGCGGCGGTACCTTCGACGTGACCCTGCTGGCCATTGACGGCGGTGTGTTCGAGGTGCTGGCCACCAACGGCGACACCCACTTGGGCGGTGAAGATTTCGATCAGCGCATCATGCAGTACTTCATCAAGAAGTGGAAGAAGGACAAGGGCATTGATATTGGCAGCGACAAGCGTGCGCTCCAGAAGATCCGTCGCGAGGCTGAACGCGTCAAGCGCGCTCTGTCCACGCAGGCCCAGGCCCGCCTCGAGATCGAGTCGCTGCTGGACGGCGAGGACTTCACGGAGTCGCTCTCGCGCGCTCGTTTCGAGAAGCTTAACGAGGACCTGTTCAAGAAGACGCTCGGCCCCGTCGAGAAGGTGCTCAAGGACTCGTCGCTCAAGAAGTCGGAGGTCGATGAGATTGTGCTTGTCGGTGGCTCCACGCGTATCCCCAAGGTGCAGCAGCTGATCAAGGACTACTTCAACGGCAAGGAGCCCTCGCGAGGTGTGAACCCCGATGAGGCTGTGGCCTACGGTGCCGCCGTCCAGGGCGGTATCCTCGGCGGCGAGCAGGACGATCTGACCAAGGACGTGCTGCTCATTGATGTCGTCCCTCTCTCGCAGGGTATTGAGACCGTCGGCGGTGTCATGACTAAGCTGATCAACCGTAACACGGTCATCCCGACCAAGAAGTCGCAGACCTTCTCGACCTACCAGGACAACCAGCCGGCTGTGCTCATCCAGGTGTTCGAGGGCGAGCGTGCCATGACCAAGGACAACCGTCTGCTCGGCAAGTTCGAGCTCACGGGTCTTCCCCCTGCCCCGCGCGGTGTGCCCCAGATCGAAGTGACTTTCGAGATCGATGCCAACGGTATCCTGCAGGTCGCTGCCGAGGACAAGGGCACCGGCAAGGCCGAGAAGATCACGATCACGGCCGAGAAGGGCCGTCTGTCGCAGGAAGAAATCGACCGCATGGTTGAGGAAGCCGCTGAGTTCGCCGAGGAGGACAAGAAGGTCAAGGACCGTATCGACGGCCGCAACGCCCTCGAGGGATACCTCTACAGCCTCAAGAACAACGTCGAGGACAAGCTCGCCGACAAGATCGAGGAGGACGACAAGGATATTGTGCTCAAGGCCGTGCAGGACGCTATGGACTGGCTGGACGACAACCAGGAGTCGGACAAGGACGACTTCGAGGCCAAGCAGAAGGAAGTGGAGAAGGTGGTGAACCCCATCATGTCCAAGGTGTACCAGAACGGTGGCGCTGGCGGCGAGGCCGATGAGGACGATGAGGATGACGAGGACCACGATGAATTGTAAGCAGCTCTTGAGCTCCGTCTCTGGTGTATTTCTTCTTTTTTGGAGCGAGTTGTTAGTTTAGATTTAAACGAAAGAAAAAATGAGATGATGCTTTTTCCATGAAGAGTCAGTGGGTCACAGACGCCAGTGCGACTGGCTCGAGCCTGGGCGTGCGGATACCCCAGTCAACGCATGCGTGCGCCCATTGGCTGCGCAAACGTCACTGGAAGATCGCATGCGTGTCTTGTGATGGCACATCAATAGCTTCAAGGTGAGGCGGTTCGTGTCAGTCGCCAGTGTATCCGGCGGCTTGAAGAGACGCAGGGCTGTCTGGAGTTCCATCCCACCGCTCGCTCGCTTCCATCGCGTGCGCGTCCTTCTCCCTGCTCATTCTCGCTCTCACCAGAAGCTTCCCATTCCGTCGAAGCTTCAGCATGGAAGCCGACCGGCCGGAATCGCTGCTGTCGGGCCTGGGGCGGCACAACAGCAGCCATTCCACGGCCACGCAGCGACTGGGCGTCTCGGATCAGGATCTGTATGACCATGTCATCGGCGTGCTGCCCAAGCTCCGCCATGTGGCGCAGCGGCAGGACTTCAAGCACGCATCCTGGAGCGTCAAGGAGAAGCAGCAGGGCGTCAAGCTGTTCGAGATCGACCACCGAGGCGCCGTGTGTCCACGCTCGTCGTCCTTCGCGGCACTGCCGTCTGCGTCTCCGTCGTCTGACCCGTTCCCATTCGCCTCGCCTGCCTCTTCTTGGTCCAACCGCTCTACAGCGGGGCAACATCAATGGCCCAACGCACGCTCAGGCGTGCCCTACGCAGTCATCGCGCACTGCGAGCTCAATTGCCACGTGGATGAAGCCGCGAGCGTGCTGTTCAGTCGCGACGAGATGGCCTACGACGCCAGCATGAAGGCGCTCTGGGGCGACAAGTACTTCCAGCGTGGCGATCTGCTGCGCTCGCGTGAGTTCCACCCGCTTGCCGAGCAGGACGACGATAACCAGACCAGCGACGCCTGGCAGCAGCTATCGTCGTCAGCAGCATACGATTCCAGTCAAGCCAGCATCTCGTCTTCAGCTGTGTCCGCTGCTGCGGAGTTGAGCCAACAGCAGCAACACCAGCATGATGCCGGCCATATAGCTGTCCATGCGACCAGCGTGCG